>NW_019061302.1:43774-65504 GCF_000696155.1 Zootermopsis nevadensis
GCCACAACCCAGAAGTCATCCATCTTCCGACTCACCGTCGTGAAGACCCCAAATCCTTTTTCATTCTATACGTAATTCAAAATTCTGAAATGTTTCCTTGCAGTTAGATAACATGGCGCCCTTTAAATTTGTTTCCAATTCGTCAATCAGGAATAGGCTTCAGTGTCATCATCATTGTTTAACCTAACAATCATGTTGGCCCATTAAAGATTCAGTATCAAATTCCTCGTCCAACCAACCAGGTATTGCCCCCAATAAACCCAAAACCGAAGGATTGCCACTTGTCTGCGCAATATTTCAATCAAATTTTTTGTGTAAGATTTGAGGTTTTCACAGCGGTGATTATGAAGATTTCTGTCTTCTGGGTTGTTGCGCCGTGTAGTCTGATCGATGCTAACCAACGTTTCAGTTTTATATTGTTCTTATGATTTCGCCGCGTAGAATAGGCCTGTTATGATTAAATTGTTAAATATCTACACGTAAGCATACACTTTCGCCACATTGTAGTTCTAACCAATTTTTAAGAAATTGTTAAAATAATTAATCAAAATTTGTTTTGATCGGTTGGTGTAGGCTTATTTCAGTACAATTTTATATTATGTTATTCTATTTATTTATTCGAATTCTCTATAATATTTCAACTGTTGACGTTAAACTATGATTTAAAACTTATGAAAGATATGACCTATTTTAAAGTATCTTCTTTGGGGCTGGAGATGAGTTGGGTCGCTACAGTGACAAACAAAAGTGAATACCGTCTTTTTTTTTGTCGTTGTTTTGTAAGAAAATATGAAGTAGATGGGATGGTTGCCAGTCTTCGTAGACCACTGCGAAACTAACTCACAAGTGCCATTCTTTTTTACGTCATCTTTTTTATTAGCTTGTAGAGGCTGAGTGAAACAAAATCGATCAGGTTAGCTGGTCTAGGCAGGAAGCAGAACCAATCACTTCCCGAATGTGACAATCACTTCATTACGTGCTTGTTTGACGAACATTTTAAACAACAGGAATTCCATTTCTTTGAATATTACAAGTATTACGAATGAGGAATTTGTAAGGACTTGAAAGAATATTGTTCTGGCCTATTGTATGGCGCAAGTCCGACTTTTTTGGGCTAAAAATTCTCGGTCTGGTTAATTGAAATATGGGCTGAGATGTGAACCCTGGTCCTCTCAAATATGTAACAGTATTGTTATTGAGTACTACATGCAGCGATGTCCAGTATAGATTTACTACGGCCTTTCAAATAATAATGATGTAAAATGTTAATGCAAAGACCATTTTGCTTGAGGGTATGTACTTCACAGATTTCATCATACTATACATACAGTTTTTTTAAAGATACGTACTGAGGTCCAGATTTGACGGGAATGCTAATGTGTGATTAGAATTCCTAAATTCTTCAAAAAATATCTAATTCTTTTTCATTTACGTTGAGACTTGGACCAAAATGAGATCAAGTAGCTGTGAAATTGAAGACGCAATGGCAGACTGGCAGGTCATCCAGATAACACGCCATCGGACTACACGCAGGACAATGCACAAAGCAGTTAGGCATCCCACTCTTTCTGAAAGTATGTAAAACAGAGCTGGAATTGGGCTGGAAGATATTCCCGAGGAGATTAAATTGTTATCTACTCGTAGGCTCTCCGCTAAGAGAACAGAAAATCCTGTCGTGGAAGAGACGTCCAATAGGCGAGCACGAAATTTGCAGTTTGCAGCCAGCATTGTGTGCCGTGGTTTCAGAGTTTCCAAATTCGAAAGTTGTAACGTAGTAAGTGAAGCACATGCTTGCAAAAGGTGTTTTGTAAGTGTTGTACGAGAGGGCGAAAATCGGTTTCCCTATTGTTTGTTAGTTAGTTAGTTTACTTGCCTCGCTTTTCCAAATACAGAGGCTACATTCCTACGAATGGCAGGGTGATAGTGAAATCAGAACGTGGAAGGAAGAGGTTGGGGAATGTTAAGGATACTTTCCCAGTTTCATTTTTTATGGCCTGATGAATATCACAAAAACTTGTCAGGATATCCGGCCTCGGGACGAGAATCGAATTCCGAACCCCTCAAATATAAGTCAGAAATTCTGAGCATTCAACAGCGATATTCTCTTTGTTTCTAATTTTCAGTGTTCATTTCTGTTATCACTTTGGACTGTATTTTGATTTTCTTTATATTGAAGTCTCATTTAATAATAATATCCAGTGTAGGCCCACACAACTTTTAAAATATTTGTTCCTAAAGTATAATTTTGAATTTCGTATTGTTAATGTCATAAAATTACATGAAAAGAATACGAGGATGGAGTGATCTATAATGCTGTAATTCGGTCTCTTGGTTCATAGAAACTCAGTGGCCATGCACATAAATAGACACGCACAAACACTTTCTACATTTCAAGGATCCGTCATAACTAGTCTTATATGACATTTTCTATTACATCTGACCGACCCGAAGTAGTGGTAACGCTTTGCGTTTGTGTCAGGGAGGTAGGTGGTTAGAATCTTACCCGGGTTACGGATATTGCGTGGTGTTCCAAAGTCTCTCTCACCGAGTTTCTGCTACCTTTATATAGGCTACGACTGCCTTCTTCCAAATCCTTACCTCTTCACCTATATGATCATCAGTCTTATTCACCATTTCATGAGCGGTGCGACAGGACAGCTGAGTAGCTAATGAACCAATTCAAAGTTTTTTTGTTGCGAAAAGGTTAATTTGTTTGACTCGTTTTGTGGTACAGCCCATATATTTACCTGAAAGTGCAAATACAATCATTGAACAAGTCCATCCGTCACAAGGGGATTTAAAAGCCGAATCGTGTATTTACGAGAAGAACTTTTACGGGAAACTCGACGCTTTGTGTAGTCGACTGTGAAGGGTAACATAGAAATACAAAGAAGCAACATTACAGATGTAATTCTTGTCTCTGGTCAACAGCCACCATTGTTCCTCCGCTTCACAGTTTTGCATGTTACGTTATTTTATTTACATTTTGCGATGCAGCGTTTTTCACAGTTGCGACACGTCCTTTTCGAGGTTAGAACCGAGGTTATCCGCAGGTTCCTTCTCAACGAAGAAGATAGAACACTAACGGTTGTGTAGAGATTTGCATCAGTCCGGAGAACAGGCACGGTATAAAATCAGTTGCACTGAAAGTCTTAGCCACGTGGTTAGTTCTCCTGTTCCGTTTTCAGGACGTGCGTGGTTCAAATATCAACCCGGAGACTGGCTTTTCTGGCTGAGGATTTTCGTAGTTTTCCTCAGTTATTCCAGGAATGTGTCGGGATATGACGTTAAATTAAACCACGACCGCTTTCCTCCGCATTCATTTTGATGTTACCATTCACGTGTCATAACAGACGACGATGTAATATTCTGAGCTGCTACTGACATTGCAATTAAATAAACCAAGAATAAATAAATAAATAAATACATGTATTGATAAATTAATTTCGTTCTTCCTTCTTGATTCTGTTCGTTTATGTCTTTTGGTCCCACATCACAATAAAATTACTGCCGTCTATTAGAAAATTCTCCTTATGAGTTTTTGACTAAGGAACACTTCCCTGTCTCTTCTCGCCATTCCCTCTGCTGCACACAAGTTATGTGATTTCACGGCCCCTGCTACAACAGCCTTGCATGGGCCACATGATTGATGTTCTTTACAGGGGACCTCATATTAAAAAGAGCATCTGTTGAGACACATAAAGCGTGGCAAGTACAAGAGGGCGTCTGATCTCAGCACGGTCATACACCTACCGACGTTTCAAAGGTGTTTTCTGCTTCCATCATCAGAATGAAGTAAGATATACGTGGTTTCAACAATTTCATTTTCAGCAGCAATCATTCCAAATAATTTCATAGAAGTTATAAGGAAACGAAATGTTTTGTGGGGTCAACTTGCTAAATTTACAGTGACGAGCTCCTTGAACACAGAGAAGAACATTCAGGTTACGTAATAGGCCGGAGATATCTAAGCGACAAGCAGCTTCTCAAGAATGTCTGATTCGTGAAATTAGTTAATTTATTATCATCCTATTTTTAGCGGAGTGGGTTGTAATCAGCATTCGAACAACGATTTCGCTGGGATTAGTAGTTCCAATCTAACATTTACAACTGGAGTTACTAATGATAACTTGCGTCACTGTTGTGCGTACCAAAGCCTGCGTCTTGATTTTTTTTTCGGAACGTTTCTCCTTATTTCGACATACGGTTCGCTTTTGAGAGAAAGGAATAAAAATTTTGCACTGACCGTGTATTTTTTTGAAGCTTTATAGGAAATATCAAAGAAGATAAAAAACAAAGATATTCTGAGAGATGAAAACAAGAAAGCTTTTCTTTTCCTATGCATCACAAAGAGTATTACATAATGAAGTTGTTGTGTTCCTTCATGTTTCTGCATCCAGTCAGATATGATTGCAGGAAGAATGTATAGCATACATCTAAACATGTTACATTCTCTCTCTGATATATGCTGTCTCTTCATTGGTCCTTACTCACCATTTTCTCTTTTCGTGAAGAAAAGGTTTGTGTCTTTTTTCTCCTCTCTCTCGTGTTTCCTTAGCTTTGTTCCTTACATATTCTATCATGTGGTGAGCCTTTTTTATATAAATTTACTTGCCGTAGTTGCATATGTAGACAGATATGTATAGTTCGTTTCTGACGTATTTCAGACTTCAAAAGAAACAGAAACCAAAAACATCCAATCATTAACATCAGGATACGGAGCGTCGTAAAACAACAAGACAAGTTGTGTTACTAGAGTGGTAAACTATATGTGACATCTCTTGTTTCTGGCACGGAAAAGCATTCTGAAATGTCGCTTAAGTAGCTTTTGTCCTTACCTGCCTCTTGTTTTCAGCACGTGTTGTAAATGCCTCTTAATCAAAATTTTCTCGCGTTATTCCATTCTGTGTCACTTCAACACAAACTGGACCTAAGCCTCACTCTATAATAGTGGGTGGACCAGTCAAAAAGATGCTTGTATGAATGACTAACACATTGTATACGGAGAAATGTAGTGGATGTGTTTATGAAATCATCATGTAATTAGCAAAAAACCGTATAGTAGTCACTTGTAAATCAGGATGCTACTAATGTGTTAACGTCTCTCTGTGAGGTTCCACGTATCAGCATACTCGCTTCATGATTCCTGGGATTTATCCGTCCCGTCTATGGTGGAAGAGGACTTCTTCGAATAAAGCCATTATAATTCATGTATTTTTCCCACCAAGAAAAGACACTACAAAAATTATTATTTCTTACTGCATTAGTATAAATGTCATCAGACATTCGGGAAAAATATAAAATTAATAAATGTATTTATTGTGACGTTATTTTTAAGCCTTGCTATCCTAAAGCCTTGAGTAAAATTTGAAATTTAATTTCATCTACTTGTCTCTGGTCCCGAAAATTCGAGTCTGGGTCAGATGTTTCAACTCTGGGACACTGCACAGTTTCGTTCTCTATTGATGCGTCTGTGTGTACGAGGAGGAAGGCGCCCACGTGTTGTATGCAGTGTGGGATATTTCGTTGACTGTACAGCGGTGGCAGCATCAGTGGGGCAGAACATTCCCCTGCTCCCTCACGCTAACTGAATCTCTCTAATTGAATTACGGGTTAGAGCAGCGAGTCTACAGGCAGGTGAACTGGTGAACTGCACACATCACAAATGGTGGCGATTCACAGACCTACAGTCTGATAATATCGAACATTAACATCAACCAATATTTTGCTCAGCAAAGCAAACAGAAACTAGTTACTTTCTTATGTGTTTGCACCTTTCAGATAGATAAGTTCGTGAGTATTTGTCAGAATAACATCCACGTGTCTGCAAATATCATGCATCAAACCACAATTATCACGTCATACGTGTCACGAAAGCATAATACGTAGTTTCAATATTTCATTCTTCCTTTAACATTCTAAAGCACGGTGGTAACTGCTTGCCTCCTGTTGAAGCAGGAATTTTGACCACAAATTGTATTGGTGTATTTTATATAATTCTCAAAATAAATAGAAACTGCTTCCTTAAATAGCATTGACCAATTGGTCATTGCAGTGGAGACGTCTTATGGTTTCTTGGGAAAAAAACTCAAATTTTAAATAATATTTAGACGAGCTTCGATCTTTAAATGCCTAAATGTTGTTCGCTTTCTAACCCATATATATATATATTACTTATTATTTGTACGATTATATCTTATCAATTTAATTGAAGTCGAAGGTTCGAGTCTACCGCTGGACCCTTTCTTGAACCAGTTCAGTCTAGATCTTTAAAATACAGTTCAATATCTTCTTCAGGCTATATCTAAAAAAAATTACATTTACCATCTTCCTCACGAATGCCAAATCTTCTGATACATATTTTTCATTATTTACTTTAATCTCTCAACCCAAATAATGCGAGAGTAACTTCAAATAAATTACATCTACACACTTTCCAATTTATTTTTAACAATCAGCTCATCATTCGACTATATGTAATTTGTGTAACTGAGGCAGCGTCGTTAAGTAAACAAATAATGAAACCCAGAAGTTCGTAAAACTAAGCATTTTAATTGCCTTGCAGTTCCGAAAACCGAAAAGTTGATATGATTATAGTTCTCACTGTATACACATCTCACTCAGTATATAGCAAATATGTTAATTTAATAGAACATTTATGCTTTTCTAAGTTATTAAACTATAACGAAAGTCTGATTCCATTTTTTCCAACATAAATGACAAATTGTGGTTGGTTTTTGGCGATTAATATTGCTTTTGTCGATATATTTTATACTGCCGCAAGAGGAAATCAACGTTTCTGAAAATAATTATTATCAGAAATTTCTCACAATAAAACTCAGATTGTTTAAATATAGAAAAAATGTTAAAATACGCTATTTAATTTGCTTCAAAAACGACAGTATATTTTTCCGTAGTGGCCATGTCCAATGTGGAAAAGCCATTTTCTACTCCCTGTACTAAAAGTAGTCTTAACGGGCAAAAAGAATAAACAAAAAACTCCTGGGTACTTTAGATGTTAATTCGGTTTAAAACTGCGTTACACAGTCGGTAATACCGTTTTCGGACTCCATCAACTGTGAGTCTGAATTGCTGAGTGGTTAAGTGCGGTTCGAAGGCAGATCTCGTCCATTTTATTGGAAAATGGAGTAGATTTTATCTCTGTCAATAAAGGGATTCAGAGATATCAGTCATATTAACTTATGGGATATTGCAGTCAACATGTAACTCCTAGCATTTACCCTGCAACTCATTCTGTTCTTTAGAAATTCCCTTTCATGCACAGTCATATTTGGATTGACTGAGTGCCCCCAGTACCTGTTAATTCTGATAGCCTGATGTTCAAACGGGAGTTATAAACTTTGTTTAGTTGTTTGTTTGTTGATTCTAAACCTCACAGACGGACGCATGTTCAAATGTTATGGATATCGTTCTACGTTATTTTATGGCGCTGTGTTAGTTGATGAACTCACGTAGAGTCGAATAAGGTAAATTGAAAGGTTAACGTCAGAAGACGGTCAACTGTCCTCTTCTATCATATGGCTCCAGTACTCTTTTCCAATAAATTTATTAATATATTCAGCTTATTAGTCGGCATTGAGGCCTAGAATTGAACTCAAGACCTCCGAATACGAGGCAGGATTGTTAACCAGAAGCCCTCAACGATCGGTTTCAATTTTGTGAAACAGTGTATGAGGGCTTCTTTGTGTGCGCATGAACAGGCAAGTTGTTCGTCTGGAAGGAGAGAAATGTTAAGTTTTACAGCAGCAAGGAAACATACGATGCGATATACCTTTCAAAGAATTGGGGGGGGGGGTTGTTCTTGCAGTGATGGACGCCAGGCGCCATTTCTTTACAAGCTCACAGTTTGTTTCTGTGCCTTGTCGTCAGAAGTGGTTTGGATGACTGTACCACAATAGAAATAATAGTGCCGTGAGTGCTCAGACTAATCTGGTACATAGCTCTACCTTTTAATCTCCAGTATATCTCTGGACCTCTTTAACTGTGAAGGAAGGAAGACAACTTGGGAGATAAAGAACTGGATTTGTTTCGCCTGGGAACGGGAAGAAGGCGAGATCAATGGAGCAACAGAGCACAGCGGGAAGGGTAGCCTAGCAGTGAGTGGCCCGTTTCAAATTTTCCAATTTCTTTACTTCTAAAAGGTACAAGTCTCCATTATAATACTTCACGCCTGCACCCAAGTGAAATAGGCCAAGCCGTTAGATTTGAATTAGGTTAAACTTATGGATGAATGTGAAAGAAAATAATAAATAAAGTTTATCATGGCCCTACTCAGGTTTTTGGAAGCTCGCTGTCAAAAATACAGCCCCGACGTTCCTTATCTTTAGGTCTTGTTAGGTTTCGCGACAACTATCCTAGATCAAGCGTGTAAAACGATGTAACGTCACTATTCCTCATTCATCCATCATCATTTAACAACGAATCACATTCATCTTCGTATCTAATTCCGGTCTAGTTACTACTGAACTTCTTCAACTGCTGAATGACCTTTTCTTCCCTTTCTGGACTCTTCACAGATGTGTTGTCGTATAAAACATTATTTTGATAACACTGTAAAATAAAAATTAGGCTGTGCTTTTCTTTGGATGCCCGAAGACTGTCTTGATTGAGGTTTTCAACATTTTACTCAGTTGCTCTAATGAAAAACTGACACATTAACATAAAGTAATCCACGACCACTTCTTCACTACATCGCCATTCAACATTCACAGTCACCTTCCATTCACGTTATATCTTTGGTGATCAATAAGAAGGACTGAAGTCACATTAGTTGTATTCATGGAAGCTTTTCTTACTCAGTACAAAAAGATATGATCTATTTAAAAGAAAGATAGCTATTTAATAACTTACGAATAAATAAACCGGGATATGTCTGCATTTTGATCAGAGAACTGAGGTTTTATACAGCTTGTAGTGCCGAAATGTGAGTTTTTATTGAAGGCAGTGAAGAAAGTGTTTCTCCTTGCCACCTGCACGTAGACTTCTTCCTGTAAGATGTAGAGCACTCAGGCAGGTGAAAGGCCCTTTAGCAGGTCATCAGAATGTAGCGTTGGATATTGCGTGACGTTCTTCTGTTATTTTGAACGATACTACTTTAGAAGAGGATGAAGGCGGAACTGTTGGAGAAGAGGAAAACACAGAAGCAAGGAGTGGAAAAACTGCAAAGTCGTAGTCAGTCTGCCACCAGGAATCACAGTACACACGGTCGTTCTGTAAGAGGGATATTAGAATGGCCGGAACTGCTTGTTTATATGCAAACTGGAGAGTTTCCACGGGGAAGTGGGGCGGAATAATTAAGTTATTTTCAGCGTGGACACATTACTGCCGTGATTTTCAGAAAGAACGGGGTCTCTGGACGAAGAAATATGTCGTTGTTCTACTTCGCTTCGGAGTCAACTTAAATGGAGTGTCTACTATGTCGCTCTGCGGTGGAAAAGTTGCACATTTTAAACAAACAGGAAACTCCATCTGAAGTCAGCTCAAACCTAATGGCCGGGGTTAGGTGTGAAATGAATATCACTGCTGTTTCACATTCGGGAAGTTTCTGGTTCAGATCTTGGTCAAAGTTATTTTCTTCTTTTTAACATGTTTGCAATTCTTTCAATTCTTGCAGGAAAATACCAAGATATTACGTTAAGATGAACCACGACCAAATATTCTAACCTAGTTTCTGAGTCATTGTACCTTCTCGTTCTTTAAGCCTGCTATGCATTTGATGCAGAGCCGTTAAAATTCCCAGAAATAAACAAATGAATTCGATTCCATCGGCTGCATTCTGTATGAATCGATCGAATTTCGGAACCGATTACTGTAATGCGTTTTGACGCACGCTAATAAACAACTGTTAGCATCTCATGGAATATTCATCCGTATATCCGCACGAAATAATTTATTTTCAACTGATTTTGATTAAATTTTGCACAGGGTATTCACACTAAACAGCCACGAACAAGTTTTATTTTGGGGTATTCCGGATTCTTAGTGCAGCGATAATTAGGCTAATTTAACTTTCACCTTCTGAACTACTTGACTGTGATGACATCCTTTGTAGTTAATGACAGACTTGTTTGGTCTTTGATTATTAAACGACTTAGTTTCCATTGACTACGAATATTATAGAGCGAAGAAAGAAATGGAAGTTTTCTTGTAGGTACTGTGGGTATCCACCTGTAGGGAGTGTTTGACACTACGAAAAATAGTTGAGGGTTCGATACCTTGACAGGGGACAACTGCGTTATTCTTACGTACAGGTCTAGTGAATAACCGCTGCACTAACTAACCTGCTTTATTCGTGGTTATTGATTAGGAAGACAGAGAAACCATTATATAAATATTGAGTTAGTCTGTACCTTTGCCGAAGTTCGAACCGGGTACTTCTGAGTATAAATCCAATAGGCCTAACTACTTGTTTAATAGCAATGCGTGCTTAAGTAAACCAAAGAATAAAACTCAGTTTCGTAATGAAAATATCAATCACATTTGGCGAACGGTCAGTATAACGTTCTGGAGACAAATAAATAAATGACGAATGTGATAGTGCATTTCCACATTGTCCGCGTTTTTGGGTCAAGTGCCTCTCTGTAAACGCTCTAGTAAGTACAGACTGCTTAATGGCTTCTATTCACATACAGTCGCGCTGGTTCGCATTCTCTGTTGGCGACACCGGAAGTCGCATTGTCGTAGAGGTCGGGTTCAATCTTCCGTACTCGACTGCAGCAATGTCACCAGGAAATCTTAGACGTTATAGTTGCAATTTATATATCTTTTGTTCTCAGAATGTTTTAGCTATTGAAGTATAAACAATGTAGAATTTTGGAACAGTTTTGACATCATCAGTAAAAATATCATGCATTCATTGTACATTCCTATGCATACTGCAACATAGAAATATCATATACCACGTGTTCCAAGTGTACTTCGGTTTAGGTTTTTACATGAAAGAAAGTAAGCTTTGCAATCTTTCACTCGACTTTATATAATCTGAGCTAAAACGTAGTCGTTAAATGAACAGTATATAACTCGTACTTCCTAGTTGAAACGTCTTCTGAACTCATACATAGATACCAACGTTTTGGAGAAACATACTGTGTCTATCTTCCGCGTTACAACTCAGAATATCGACATGGACATCTTCATCGCCGTTAGAATCTCAGATCTAAAATAGGTAACTAGTTTTCTACAGGAAACTCTCATAGTCAAGTGTCTCAGAGCTACATTGAAACTACTTTCAAGATGAACCCCTATCCGTCCTTGCGATACGACATTCTTCTCCCATTATCGTCATACTTCAGAACCATTATTCATATCATATGCCAACTATGGTCGGACAGTACACCCTTCACTGCCTGACAGCTTATATAACCCATTACTTAGGGCTTAATACACCTGCTCCGAGGATGCGTATGGGAAATCCTGTAATTCATATGATGCGCACTTTACTGTAATCATATGGCACCTGAAATGAGATGTGAAGATTATTTTAAATCATGTGCAAATAAGGATTTTAGAGGATGCGCTCGTGGATTTTGACTACAATGTCTCGCAATTCTCGTGAAGAGAGGGTTTGAGGAGAATCGGTGCCGATTTCTTAGCCGAGATTTTCACCCGGAAATATTACTTAATAGTAAAAACAAACTTATTATTCTCTAGAGGTTTATTACGGTACTTCTTGGGATATCGAGAAAAAAAATTCAAAATGCGTACACGATTTAGATTTACAGCTTTCTTCTTACTTCAGCTAGTTAAGTTCCAAATATTGTTGTGATTAATATTTTTATAATAACATGTAATGAATTTTCTTACCTCCCGTTATGTCATTACGCGTATGTTGCTGCAAACGACTTCCTGATGATCCTGTAGTAAAATAATTGTTATAGATTACGCATTGTATATCTCTACGACATTGCCCAAAAAGTCTTAAAAGTTAATCGATTATCAATTTATGGATTAAACTTCTAGGAAAACGGCAAGCTGCTGATTCTTGAGAGATCATTTATTATTATCACTGTAACAGAGAGACCGATGCTGATACAGAGCACGAGGAACATGTACTGAGTGAGATAGTGAACAGGTTATGGTTATGGTAATTCATATTGCCACTGTCAAGACTTAACTCCTTAAAGCTCAGCTACATATAACACATACTTCTACATTAAATAACTCTCCATTTTGCACCTAATATATTTAAGAATATCCAGCGATTCTCAGAATAAACAGATTATTTTCCTAACAGTATTACCCAATTAATCTTTGTAAGGGGGACGCTGTGTTTTCTTTGATGTAGGGGGCTGGGTATTATTTGGATGAGTTTCATGCCTCGAAGGGTTAAAGTAGCTTATCCGTAAATGAATCCCTGTCAGACTCGTGGCATGGATGTGTGTCCGCGTTCTTAAAAACGGTGTATCTTACATTCCTTATAAACTTAAGTAAAGTTTTTAGATTGGCTACGGGCTAGACGATCGGGGTTAGATTCCTGGTAGGAGCAGAGTTTTTTCGACACCGTTTTCTGATCGTCTTTAGACCCTACCCAGTACTCTATCTAGTCGCCGCCGGGGGCTCTTTCCCCAGGGGTGAAGCGTCTGAGGCATGAAATAACCATTCACCTCCGTCTAATGCCGAACTTAAAAATGCGTGGAGCCATACTTCCACTCCTCCGTACATCTTGATGGCACTGCATCTAAAGAAGAACCAGAAACAAACGTACCTTAGCTGTTTGCTCATTGACCAGGCTTTGTTGTTATTTACATCTAGGACCTCAGAGTTTTGGAAAATATGCTCATATTATTAGGGTCACGTGTTATGAAAATTTAATAATGAACATTATTCACGTGGATTAAACTTAGCAAATGATTTACGAATGTGATCGGCTGGAAAGTGTGGCCCACACTAAAAGCTTCCAGCATCAGAAGTCGATAATTTGTAAGTGACTGAAACAACTTGCATCCTCTCGCGGGGTGTACTCCAAAGTGCTGCAACGCCATTACTCGGAACACCGAACAAACAAAGTGCTTACAACATCCGAGTTTCTTTTAATTACAAAATTTACGCTTCAAGTAAAATCAAATTCTTCCTCACTCTTTCGTACCCATTTTCTCTCTTCTGTATTTTTATGAAGAAGTCATTAATTTCTTTCTTCCGCTACTTTCAGATATTTGCTGCGCCTGAGTGTGCCCTGAAGAGTGTGCCACGGAGCTCATTTTTCTTAATTACGAAACGAGGTAAGAAAAGAGGAGAAGGAAGTAGAAGGTGAGGTGTTTGGGGCCCATGAGGTAGCGGAGGGGAAGGGCATGCCCCTAGATTTAGCTGGTCATGAGATGGAAGAAAGAAACTTGTTCCATGATAATTAAAGTAGACGTTTTAATGTTTGTACTTACAGATAAATAGATACATGGACGTACAAGAAATTCGAAGACAAAATACTGGCAGTCTTTGTCTGCCCCACGCCCTGCATTAATGAAAAACGGAATATTTTTGGAAAGTCGTTGCCATTCCTGTAGATTATATTGTTCGGAACTTCTGAAGTCCACAATTCGGGTATCTCATATTAGGCTCTAGTCGTGACTGTTCTTTGCAGCCTTTATTTCAATGAAGTTGCATGGAAGTTCGTACATTACACTTCTTACAAATTCACCTTAGAATTATAAAAATTAAACATCTAAGACTTTAAACTACATCAATATGTAGAGTAATCAGGTAACATTGTTAAATATTCATTGTTCCATTAAACCTCTTGGAACAAAACTGTTTGCCATGTATTTGAAGACTTTCTGTGATTATTTGCTAATCGAATACTTCATATATCTATAGCACTATGGTTAATTTCGAAGTTGAACAGTTATTGCTTTTACTGATTATTTAGCAACTGGTGACACTATCTCCGCAAAAGTTCCCGAACTTGTTAAAAGAGACAGGAGTGATTGGATTTAGAATCAAATAATCTGAAGGCCATTATATACACAGAACTGCACAGAAAATAGCTGAAAAATCCATATTATCTAATCACATAGTCAACTTTGCAAGCGGATACTTGAAATAATGTAAGAAATTTTAGGCAGACTCAGGACTTAAAGTGAGTGTCTTGCTTTTGTGTTTCGAAAAATTCCCATATCAAGTTATTAACCGGCTAGCTCAGTCAGTAACATGACTGGCTCGACGAACGGACCTCCAATTGCTGCTGAAAACCGTATCTAGACCAATACTGAGGACCAAACAAGGGACTCTTTCCTCGAGATAAACACGACCAGAGCGCGAAGCTAACCACCCACCCGAGATCTGTAGAGTGTGGAGCATTATATTCACTCCTCCATGTACCCGTTCATAGTTTGGTGATTAGGCACAGGAAAACGTTTAATTTTACCTGTGTTTTACAATTTATTTTTGCAGAAAATAAGTCAAATTTAGCTACTTCGTGTCCCATCTTTGCCTGATCTGCTACGGGATGTAAAGGAATTCTGTAAATGACTTTTCAGTATCAATCAAATTGGTTTCTGAAAGAGTTTGTGTTTAATTAAGAGTCACCAAGTCACTGCTCAAATTCTAATCACTGTATCTGCCAGGTGTGTCTGAACGTTGATGCTGCAGTTTCCATTTACAGCCCCTAAGGTTAATTGGCTCTACGCTATGGCGGAAGGTTAATTAGCTTAAAATGATTTTAGTGAGCCTATACTTGTCCGTTCTCTCTCCACCATGCATATTTAATGTGATTTAAGAGAGACAGAGAGAGAGCGGAACAAAGCTGGGTGCGTTCTCCTACTGGAAGTTACGTGCCATTGCAAGTAACTGGCTTTTATTTAAGAGTAAAATTATGTGTATGTGACTTAAGAAATTTCCGTCAAAGAAGATTAAGCCTAAAAGTTAGCTAGACGGGCTTTCTTGTTACAAGTTTCTAGACGCATAATATAATGGCCCTGAATATGCTTAGGATATATAGGAGATTGAGGATGATTGCAACAAGTAATGTTGTCCCTGGTGCTTAATTAAGCACCACGCAATGCAGAAGTATCGGTGAGTTGAGGCGAGCTGCTTACCCCTGGGGAAAGTGTTTCCGGTGTCCACTGGATCCAGAGCCGGTCTTTACGCCAATTGTTACAATTGAAACTGTCATTGATGATCTTATAAATACTAAAATAAAATACCTAAAGCGCACTTTATTCTTTTAAAATAATTATGCATGGAAAACAAGAAATTTGCTAAACACACATGACTGTAGTAGAAAACGGTTCACATTCCAAGTACAGATGTTAAAATGCTTCAACGTTATATTAAATTTATTCCTTTTAAGGGATAATTAAACGAAATAATGATCAAAGAGCTGTGCCAATTCTGATGTTAAAATGGCTGCAATAAAATTCTTTATTGCGTGTAATTACGAACAATTATTGTCTCCCTCCAGCGCAGTAAGTATTCTGTAGTTCTCAGGCCTTACGATTGGAAAAAGGGGGAAGAAACATGTTGAGACTGATTTGTCTGTTGCCACATTATTTCAGGTAAGAAAGTGATGCTCTTCAAGGTATTAACTGCACCGCTGAAACGTATATTGTCATCTTGTGTATAAACGTAACCATATAAACCAAACGTCACTGTCTGGTACCCAGCGAACCACGTGCTTGTAAAGTATCTGTTAAGATAGGCAATAATATGACATATAACTTCGATTATGACTTTTCAGATGCATTTACTGAGCCCGTATTTTGTTTATATTAACTCAGTTATCCCTGAGCATGTGCAGAATGTAAGAAATCCGGATAGTTTCTTAAGAAGATATTCTGTGTGCTGTCTGTACCACTCAACTCTTCTCAGACAAACTTCGTTTCAAGCTTCGCCAAACTTTGTGAGAAATTAACTCTGTCGTAGTATGAAAGTGTCTAATACGGTTCAGATATTTCTAACAGCTATTGCTGTATTCGAACACATCTATTTTAGTTTCCCAACTTCCGTTGTTGAATTTCTTCTGGCAACTTTCGAATTCTTAAAAAAAAAAAAAAAAAATGTTCTCATTAACTGAATCGTTAGTGCTTAGTGTCAGGATCTCAACTAACTAAAACAAAAATAAAACACCGTCTTTACGTCTTTGTTTATGAGAGAAGACCGAAGTGTCTGATTTACCAACAACAACAATACCGAATATATTTGTGCAGTAGTGGTTAATACCAACTTAGGCTTTGCTGAACTTTGTAATTCATCTGCCACACCGACAGGCAGACTTTTTATACTTTTAAAGTGACCGTCTTCTGGGTTGATATGCCATGTAGTCTGGTAAAAGTTCAGTGGCGCTTCAAAGGTGCTTGCTGCCTCCATCATCAGGGCCTTCTCGTTTCATTTAGGCAAATGTCGATGTACGCATAATATTTTAAAACAGAACACCACGATTTCTTTCTCATAAATAGTTTTCACTTAACGTTGAAAAAAAATCTAGTTGTTACTTGTTCGATGCAATATCATGACGACAACAAAACAAACAGATTAGCACAGAAAATTATTCTAAACCGTGATATCGTGAGATCGTCATATAATATGCAGCGCTCTTCTGACTGTGTTTTATTGCAACTTCCGCACCTTTACATTCTGTGACATTTTGGCACATTAACGTATTTTATATAAAAAGATAAAAAAAATTGGGAATTGACATGGGACACAAATTAATACCTTGTAACGTAATATCACAATAAAGCGGGGTATTCTGTTGATACGATCGCATTTAACAGTACCTGTGAGACCACACGCTATGCAACAAATCGAATTGGATTAATAATAACAAGTATAATTAATTGCGGATTGTCGGAATGCATAAAATTACAGCCTCGCCATTTGGATAGCTCCTGATCATATTGCATCACCAATTTAATGGCCATTAGTGGAGTATGGAATTACTAGGTAAATTATATCATATATATGTAAACTAACACAGGAAGCGATATATGTAATGGTCATTATTAACTAACCAAAACGTGAAATACAAAACTGAAACGAATACATGCTTTATGAGAGTGACACAATACAAAAACAAAGATAGTCAAAGTAGACTGTCGGTTTTAATGAAATGTCAAACGTCATTGTTTATATCAAGTATAATTGCTAATTGTTTGACGATTTATCAAGTGAATGGAAAGTTCGTAGTTCTGTTCGGGGCACCGTATAAACTTAGAAGGTTTTTGAAACTTGTGCCTGAAGATTACGGAATAGACGTCTCAACTCACAAGCATCCCTTTAACAAATGAAAACTTGTAAAGTAAAAGCACTTTGCTTTGTTTGGTACTCTAAATTGTAATTATAACCAGCCACTGAAGACCACACACCGAAATATCGGTTAAAATAGTGTACATAACCTAACATCATTGCAGTAAACTTTTAAAGTGTTACACTTTGTGTTTTAAATGTTACAGATAGTCTGTAGTCTTTAAATTGCAAATTATTGTTTAAGCGCAGAAAAAGTTAAGATTTATAATAAGTTCGAAAATATACCTTATTCTTCTTATAGTGGGGACGATTTTGATTACTGATAACAGTTAATGAATACTTTTATATTGAATGTATGAAAATAACGCTTGAAAAAACTGCACAGAAACAGTGTCGTGTTATGACAGTAATAAATTTCATCCAACGTTAAATCTTATATCATGAATAATTTAAGGGCTTCGCAAAAAGATTTTTCTAGAATTTACACTGCATAAAGTAATGAAAAATGAATAAATAGTTATATGTGCTTTAAAATAAAATGGGTGTCCAATTCGAATAGGCATTTTATATTGTTTAACGACGTAAATATTATCAAAAGATAAAGGTAACCTCAAAGAACAAATGGAATGTGAACGATTATGAATTTAGAATTATTTTAATTTTTGTATGTGGAAGATATTCTATTATTTAATTGCGAACTGTGAACGCACCGGTGTGACAGTCTGTAGCAAATGTGTGGAGTACTTTGCCACGCACATCCAGGGTGGCCTGCTGTCCTCTGTCGGAGCTCTCAACAACAGTTCTCTGTTTACAGAGTGGCACATAATAAAGTCATCGAAACCATGTACCACGACATTCTTACTGTGACCACAACTTCACGAGAAATTAGTTTCGGAAGAAAATAACCTCTCCATTTTCAGTCCAAAAGAGGAATTTATTAAAAGGCTCTGAATTTGTTGACCAGATGAGTGACTATCAGCTACTGAGAATAACCTGTGCTTCATGGATTTAATTTGTTATGGTATGTATATCTTCCCCTAATAACTTAATATGTTCACCATAGATCAACCGCTGATGTGTACGATACTGATCGATACTCAGACAAAATATTGGAAAATTCTATTTATTTCATGATTTACTTTTGACCTCTGAATAATGTAAGATGTCATCTTACGTCTGTTTCGCTGTATATATTTATAGTTTGCAAGATTTTTCTGTTTGAGCGAAGATCACTCCTGAAGCGATAGTAGCAAGCTTCTTGCAACAGTCTGTACTTCCAGCTCTTCCTTGCATTATGCTTCATTGCCTCATGGCATATGACAGCTTTCTTTACTTTTCGTAGGAGACACAGGATAGTATTTCTTTTGCTCTGGTTCTTCCCTTCACCTATATTTCTATTCTGCCTTTCTTGGAGATCTGATGAATAGCGCATTTTCTTTTTATATCGCGTTCTTCAAGCCTTCTTACTGTCTTTCCTCCCTTTTATGTATTGTAATTTTTTTCACAAAAGTCTTCCCTGGAGTTCCTGCTTTCAGCTTCAGTTTCTTTTTATTTCATATTCACTCGAAATGGTCAAGTATAAATAGAGTTGAGCCCCAAGACTAGCGGAGTTCGAACCTGTGCTTCAAAGCACCTCTGTAAAGTTTCTGAAAAATCAAATCAGATTTTTATTCAAACCATAGAACATCGGTGTAGCGTATGTTAAGATATCAAATTTAAAGGATATAAAATAATGCTAATTTTAGCAAACTTCGCGTTTACTTTTCATAACATTTTATTAAAACTAGCGCAAAGCGCTCATTTCGGAGCTCTTTTCGTCTGTCAATTTCTGTTGATATTTAATACTTCGTTTTTCAGTGTTTTTCCTTTGCTCTTTTGTTAAATAGTTCTGATGTTTTAGTTCTTTACGTCGCTATTCAGAGGCCAACTGTTATTGATCAGTCAACTTTCTACGTCCAGCCCCACCCCAGTTTTCGTAATCGTAATATATCGAATGAGTATTATAATATGAAGCCGAAAACGAGGATACGCGAGAAGAACACTAAAAGGACCAGTTACTAGAATGATGAAGCGGAAAGAGAAATCGCAGCGGTATATACGAGCTTAGGAATCCGCAGGTGAATATAACGTTAGAGGAGAAATTATTGGCATGCATAACGTGTGAGTACAACGCACAGTGTATCAAGAGATGCAGGGGAGAGATATTCCACTGCAGTGAACACAGGCACAATGCCTGGGCGAATGCTCTCGAGGGGATGTACCCGCTCTGACTTCGTGACAGAGTGTCATATTATGACCCATTGATCTAAGAGCTATAGTGGCATAAGAGACAATAAGCACTACTTAACAATAATCATTGTCTGTAAATTTTGTTATATTCCTTGTAATTGTCTTCAAGAAAAATATTTGGTACACTAATTACGAATCCATTCGTGATGGTCTCTCAGGCGGCTTTTACATACACAACAGAAAATATTAGGCATTTTTCAGATTTCCAGTTTCGTAATTTTGTATAATTCTAAATTTTATAGTAGGTTTTATTTTATTTTTTGTGATAAATGCATTTGTATTGAAATATGTCATCGCAAATGGAAAAGTGATAAAGGCATAAAGAACTCTTATTCATGATTATAAAACGTCTACCGCTGTTAGGATAACTCGAATAAAATTATTTATAGATAATATGATTTTGATGAATTCTATGCTATTCAGTTTCATAAATGTCTATTTAGTATGCTAAGAAATGAAACGTAATAAAAAGTCAAATTAACACAAAAATATTAAGCCTAAATTGTTAAGAAGTTTATTTCAGCCATCATAAAGAATGTATAATGGTAAATGTTAAAAAGTTCTTTGATTCATAAACATAATATAACATCAAAAGCTCAATTTCGAACAATGAAAATTATCTGCGACTCCGATTTTATGCCAAGCTCGATATATTGTTGTAACCCTGCCGTGTTGCGTACGTGCATAATTTACAGACATGTTTAAATAACTTGTGCCCGTGTTTGTAAAGTACTGAAAAGAATATTTAATAGGCTATAATATTCTTCCTGCTCTAAAAGTGCTCTCTGTGAAATATTATTTCTTTGGACCCTGTATGCGTATTATTATAACTAATTTGGTGGAGTAGTGTTGTTCTTGAAAATCCGACAGTCAGTAATTCAAAAAATATCCCACTTTTTATGGAACCCGAATTTTCATCGTGAATATCCGCAAGCTTGTCTGTGAACTGTGCCAGAAACAGAGAACTGTTGTAGTCTGTAAATCAAGCACGGGAATACTTTTTTGACAGATAAGGTATAGAATATTATTTTTTTGGGGCAGATAGACCACAGTTCCTACTAGAACTACGGTACAGGATAATTAGTGAGCAGCTGATAACTAACAGATAAAGGCATTCCCTGCTTTAAAAATCCAGTCCGCCATACGGTGTTGAAAACTAACAAATTATGAAGCTACTGACTACGTAGTTTTCTCTATTCTGTCACTATTTTTCTAGTGTGTCCGAATTGACTCCTCAGCGCCCTGTTCTCAAACACACTAAATTTTCTCATACGGCAGTAGACGATGGTTTAGATTAATACAAATCTTTAATCTTAAACTCTCAAACTTTTATATACTAGGTTGTGAGGAAAAAACATTTTTAATTCTAAATGATAGCAGGGATTCCCCGAATTTAAATAGGATTTTAACTTCTTCACGAATAAAATTTCTGTACGTATTAGGCGTGGATATTAAAAACACGATCCCAGAACGTTTCTGGAGGGACTGAGGAAATTGACGGGGATTAGAAGTGCTAACCACTTTAGTGTGAAGTTCTGTCAGCTAGTTTCTGAAAAATATATTTGCTCCGCAGGTCATTTCATAACTACAAGGCGCTGACTTGTGGAATGGTCTTTGGCTTCACTCTTCAAGTTCCGTAATCCGTCATCCCCTTTAAATTAATTCGAATTTTCGAGGTCATCCTATAGTTATTTTCACGTTTTAGCAAGTGCATTTGTTTCTCGTATGAATGAAACGATATTATGGCGTGCTGTATGATGTGTAGTGATGTTTTCCGCTTTTGTATGAGGTTTATTCGAATATTTTAACATTTGACGTGAAAGGCCATTGGATGTTGTTGTTGTTTCCATAACTTTGCTTCGATGTTCAACATGGCGAACATTTGTATTACAACTCTCAGAGCGTACGTATGTACCTCGCTTCAGGAGAAAAACATTCTATGTTCATTTCAGATTATCCGACGTGAATCAAATACAGCTGATGATGCATAAATGTCTTAATTAACCGATTTACGTGTTTAATAATTTTAGATCATTACGTTTTATAAGAATAAATGTTAATATACCACACTGGGTAAGATTTGAGGTTTTCACAGCGGTGAGTATAAATATTTCTGGGTTGTTGCGCTGTGTAGTCTGGTCGATGTTAACCAACGTTTCAGAGGTCATACTGCCTCCGTCATCAGAGTATAAAGATTTCTGTCTTCTGGGTTGTTGCGCTGTGTAGTCTGGTCGATGTTTACCAA
>NW_019061302.1:65631-80916 GCF_000696155.1 Zootermopsis nevadensis
GTCATACTGCCTCCGTCATCAGGGCGATGAAACGTTTGTAAACATCGACCAGACTACACAGCGCAACAACCCAGAAGACAGAAATCTTCATACCATACTGTGATAGAAACTCTTGCTTTTCTTGCGTGTAGAACTTCTTCGCCCTAAGAGAAGAACTTAGATTGAGAGAACATTGCATTTTAGGTGTTCTTTTACTATAGAAAAAAGTATTGTTTAAATTACCCAGTTAATCCTGAATAAGTAAAAGTTATGGTATGTATATTAATATTATGTACTAATAAATTTAAGTGGTATTCAGGGCAATGAAAGTACTTATGTATAATGTCATCCTGCTTTTTGTTATAAATTGTAATTCTGTCATTGGAGCACTGCAGTGTTACTGTTTGGGGGGAATCAGTTGCAGTTGCTACCGGTGGGACTCGGAACATAAAATAAAATGAACTGAAATATTATTGGCCGAAATAGCTATGGACAAAGAAGAGTGGGCATTAAATAAACAGGATCTGAAACAGACTAATTGAAGCTTTGGCTGGGCGGACTAATAAGTTCACGAAATTTTCATGGACTTAACCTCTAAGAACCGTAGCGTGATCAAACACTTATCGGATATGTAAACATCAAATGAGATCAAAAATATTTTGTGTCATTGATATAACATCCTTTACATATACTTGCTGCTAAATTAGTTATAGCATTTAATTTAAAAGCGATTTACGAATAATTAGCTATTATTAAAAACCGCTGTAGAATGTAGTGGTTTAACTCAATATCTTGAGAATGTTTTGAAAGTGGTTTGAAATAGGCTACGACCACTTCATCCCATATTCTTAAGAATTAATCTACCTAATAGAGACTTGATGTTCTCACGACAGCATTGCGGTCGTCTGGTTTTCTGACACCCTGTGGTCTAGTAAGTGTTTACCAGCGTTTCGGATGCATGTACCGAGTCCATCTTCAAGGTTGGCGTGTTTCTTATAGAAAGAGGACGTGCCTTGGAAATGAAATACTTGACCATTGAAGATGAAGGAAATATGTTCTTATGAAGGGCTGTAACCACCTGCAAAGCTTCATGGCGTCACAAACCTGAAGACCACCATCCACAGTAGATATTTTAAGTAATATTAGAGTATCATTTCACGATGCGGTATTATACTCAGAGACTGTACACAGTCCCGGATTTGCCTTGTATTCTATAACTTTCTGTTGTTTTTTTGTGAATTTCACTGTACTACACATGGATTGAGATGACAGCAGAACCGGCGGATGGGTTGAACCTTCGCATGAACACGTGGTGTTGGAAAGGGCTAAACGTGTGGATTGTTTTGCAGTGTTTTTACAATGTGGCTTTTGTTATGTACTTTTACGAGGGTCTTCATGAATTATGATGACACAGATGCTACAATTTTACTTCAATTTAGCAAAACATTTATGATTAATAGTTCTTACTGTGTAACTAACAATTAATTATGTTTTACGCAGTTCTACCAGTTTGGTTGCAGTAGGTCCTGCACTTTAGATCTTTGTAGCACGAAATGAATACTATTCACTATATTTTATGCGAATGGTTGTAACAGTACAACAGCTGACAATAGCACTGCAATGATTTGTAACATGTGATGAAGACCAGGAAATCACTGTGTCACAGAATAATTCCATTAGGATAACACGATCAAATTGTAATGGTACCTCCCATGTCATTAATTATAATCAAACTGGACCTCTGAATGCGGATCTGAGTTTGGAACTCGACGCTTATGATGTAATTATTACATAGATACAAACATATTGGGATGTTCCAGGATATGGTACGATACGGGTTCAGCTATTTACGATTAGCTTCACATCCAGATGGACCTACTGTCTTCCCGATAGATTTAAACCTTGCATCTAACAAAGGGGTTAACACTTTATGGAACGTATGTTTTAAAACAGTATTGCCGTATTACTTTATGGAGGTCTCTGGACGAGGAGGGGAGGATGGTGTCATGGAGGTGTTGGGAAAAGTAACGGTAGCAAAAGGAAAGACCGGTCGTGACAGCATAATTATATATCGTTTGGAATACATAGACTGTTAATTCCCATATATATTTATGTATTACATTTTTGTTGTTACTAGTACACGCTACTAGACCTGCGACTGCTTACACTACATGACATATTTTGGTCGTTCACAGTTTTATTTTAAGGCAACCAATGCTTTTACGCTTCGCAATTGACTTCACTTTTCAGAAACCCGATCAATACCGTGAGACGAAAAATTTCGACCAAGTTTTCACCCCAGAAGAAACTCAGAAATGTCCATAACTTAATAGT
Organism: Zootermopsis nevadensis; assembly: GCF_000696155.1. Next base: position 67,945 of record NW_019061302.1, read on the forward strand.
AATAAAACAAGTATAATTATATACTTGCAGTACCAGTTATTAGATGTGGCTGATGTAAGTTGAGCAGCACATTGGGTTTAGCCAAGTCCTCTGACAGAGAATAGGATTTAGAAGTGTGTGTGAAGCAGAGGGGTAAACAGAAGAGGGTTTTAATTTTATTAGGTCATCCCTTTCCTTATCAGAGCTTTCTTCAGCTGGAGTTAACAGAGCTTCCACTTCTAAGCCTCAACATTCTTGTCATACTTCGCCTGGCCCGCATCAAAGCGGACAGAACTAAGAGAACTCAACAACAAGCAACCCTCCTTTACCCTCTCACTTTATATTTTCTTCTTTAGATTTTACTGATGACGCAATGTGGCCTGTTGCATTCAGAAACATTCTTTTTATTGTAACTCTTGAGGCGTTTGGCACAAGCCGAATACAGAAACACCCACGCGCAATGCCTCTACCTACACAGGGCAAGACATCTCAGAGAGCGTCTAATGTGATAGGCGTCCTTGGTATTTTCTCGCAGCCACCACCGTCTTCATTTTGTGTTCTTTCCTGAAAATTAAAGGGCAGAATTTCAACCTGTACAAAACAAATGACTTGTATCTCCCTTGTCGCAATGCAGTGGCGTCCTTAGATTGAGGAAATGGTCTTCAGGTAGCAGTCGCAGAGAGGTGACAGGGGCATTCCACCAACTTAGGTCCAAAGGGGTATACACCATAAAAGGTCAGCATGTCATTAAAGATTAAAGTTCTGTTCAGGTTAGGTTAGGAAAGTTTTATAATCTAGCTCGATGTTAGGAAGCGTTGCGGAGACCTGTGCAATGTAACCAAGCAGCGTTGTGTTGTGACTGCCAGTAAAATTTAATCTGAGAAACCCTACGATCACGTTCAATGACATTGTTCTGTTGTTGGTGGAGACAAATGCTCCGAATCATATCTGGTTCATAGAAACATTACTCAGCCTCTGGGTTCGATCTTAGCGCCTCTAGCATGCGCACGCGATGTTGTGATTACAGTAATTAGACGTTCCCATCACTGTTCCCCTAGCGGTGCTGAGGAACTCGGTAGCTCCGGATGTGAAGCCGTTGCTGGCAATTGCAAAGAACAAGTCCCCATTTCGCTCCAGGCTCTTAGCTGTAATTGCTAGCTTCCTTTATTCAAGGCGCCTGCATTATTCTTCATGTCATGAAGGAAACAAGGGTGGAAATGAAGTACACATATTTAACAAATTCGCTCTTTGCTGTTCTCCATGCCTCGTTGGTTTTAATGTTCATTTATTGCAGACGGGAATCGATTGTCACAAATAATCGCTGTACGGCCGCCTCACATTAAAAACAAAATGTTATAGGCAAAATACGTAGGTGTTAATTATATCTAAATACTTCTATTATAAACTAGTACGTATATACCATTAGCCGATAATGAGGAAACTGAATAATTTATATATGGACTTATGTAAAGTAAAGGTTATGATTTACCGGTAAGCATCCACATTAAATCCGTCTGAAAAGTTTTAATTCAAATCGCCCGCATCATATCAAAGTTAATCCATAGGCTTCAAACATAATACATGCGAATAGACGAAGACACGAAACTACACGATGCTATATGCCAGGATACAGCAATATTAATTTTCATGGTCCAGTCTAATATGCAATTATGATTGCATTTCTGAAAACTGACCACATCAAGACCGAATTAATAGATAATAAACAGCATAAATTTCAGTATTTGTACAATGGAAATACAACATTAAGAAAAAAAACTAAAAGAGAAAAGTGGTTGAAAGTTTACAAAGTTGTGTCAGTTCCTTAGTGAAACTAGGCCCTTAAGGAATTGAATTGCTGCTACCGATGTTTGCACTAACCCTCTGCGACCATGAATATAGCAACATGATTCGTAATGAAAGGAACATTTTTGATTTGGAAGAAAGAATATGAGAATGCAAAAGTGGCATAAATATCCGCTATGAATGGAACCAAATATGGAGCCCAAATAATTTTTGAATACAAATCGGAAACGGAAGATGACCTACTAACCTTGTAGATGGCAATGATGACGATTAAGAAATAATAAGTACAATATCTACTTGGACCAAAGAGATTAAATGGAGCAATGGAGAATATTTTCACTTAATAGTGATGAGCTTTTTATGTAGCTCAGATAGGGTACATAAGAAGCGTGTTGAGACATTTCGGAATAAGGCTACTTAGAATATGGAATTTGAAATGGGAAATAATTTTTAAATAGATAAGTCGGTGTTAAGTGTGGGGGGTGGGTGGAACTGTCTCTTGTTTGATGGCGTTCTATGGTATTGTCGTAGTTTAAATTTCGAGTTAGACTATCAGAAACATGAGTACTGACAGCTTATAAAATCTATAGAAAGGTTTTATTTCAGATTTGAAGTTCTCACGGCGGTGAAGGTGTGGATGTTGGTCTTCTGGGTTGTAACGCCGTGTAGACTTATAGGCAGGCATAAAAATTTCAGGAGAAAGTACCGTCTCTATCTTCAGGGCTCCCAAACGTTCACAACTATCTACGAGTCCACACAGCGTTACAACCAAGAAGATTAAATGTGTAATTGTTTATAAATCTTTGTTTTGTTGATTGTACTCAATGCATAAAGACTAATTTAGGCTCTAATTAATTTCAAGGCCATAAGCGACATTTATTGAATACTGGTTAGCATGCCTGTACCCCACTTGTGCCGTTTTGGATCTCACAGCCCCCTCTCTGTGACTACTCATGAGTTAAACTTCATATAGGCGCACGGAACAAAACAAAGAAACACAAAGCTGTTTAAAACACTTTGCAGAAAGCCATGTTTCTGTTTAACCATGCGCAGAGTAATTATCTGTGTGATTATCTAATCCAAATTTAAACGAAACTCTTTAAAGGTTTAGTCTTTTCTATATAATTTAGTGATATGGGACACACCGGATCTGTTCCAATAATTGTTAAATGTAACTCAGGCAGATTCATTGCAATTACAAAGTGTAATGCCAAATGTGCATATTCCGTTCATGTTTTTAACTGTGTTGTAGTACGGTGTCAATTATGAAGCAAAGTGCATGTGAAAAATTTGTATTGGTTTATTTAATGACGCTCGGTTCGAATAATGGTTGCTCTCTTTTCGTCATTTTCATTTTTCCCTCAGAGTAATTTCCGGGATAGTAATTAATTTTCTTCTATGTTTCTTCCCAGTTTACTGCTCATAATGGTCATCCCGTATCTCATGTGACATTATATTTTTGGTTTAGTGTCCCAAAATAAACGTAAAAACACAAAAAATTATTTAGTCCAGCGCCTGAAGTTCCTAGCAGTTTGATGTGCCTAGTTTTCGCAAGCACGACATAGTGACTAGTGTTTTAATTCCAAAAATCTATAGAAAGGTTTTATTTCAGATTTGAAGTTCTCACGGCGGTGAAGGTGTGGATGTTGGTCTTCTGGGTTGTAACGCCGTGTAGACTTATAGGCAGGCATAAAAATTTCAGGAGAAAGTACCGTCTCTATCTTCAGGGCTCCCAAACGTTCACAACTATCTACGAGTCCACACAGCGTTACAACCAAGAAGATTAAATGTGTAATTGTTTATAAATCTTTGTTTTGTTGATTGTACTCAATGCATAAAGACTAATTTAGGCTCTAATTAATTTCAAGGCCATAAGCGACATTTATTGAATACTGGTTAGCATGCCTGTACCCCACTTGTGCCGTTTTGGATCTCACAGCCCCCTCTCTGTGACTACTCATGAGTTAAACTTCATATAGGCGCACGGAACAAAACAAAGAAACACAAAGCTGTTTAAAACACTTTGCAGAAAGCCATGTTTCTGTTTAACCATGCGCAGAGTAATTATCTGTGTGATTATCTAATCCAAATTTAAACGAAACTCTTTAAAGGTTTAGTCTTTTCTATATAATTTAGTGATATGGGACACACCGGATCTGTTCCAATAATTGTTAAATGTAACTCAGGCAGATTCATTGCAATTACAAAGTGTAATGCCAAATGTGCATATTCCGTTCATGTTTTTAACTGTGTTGTAGTACGGTGTCAATTATGAAGCAAAGTGCATGTGAAAAATTTGTATTGGTTTATTTAATGACGCTCGGTTCGAATAATGGTTGCTCTCTTTTCGTCATTTTCATTTTTCCCTCAGAGTAATTTCCGGGATAGTAATTAATTTTCTTCTATGTTTCTTCCCAGTTTACTGCTCATAATGGTCATCCCGTATCTCATGTGACATTATATTTTTGGTTTAGTGTCCCCAAATAAACGTAAAAACACAAAAAATTATTTAGTCCAGCGCCTGAAGTTCCTAGCAGTTTGATGTGCCTAGTTTTCACAAGCACGACATAGTGACTAGTGTTTTAATTCCAAAATAAATTATAACAAATTAAGAAACAATAATCAGTGTAGCCTATTATATAATATACATCGTTTTGTGTATGTGTTCAGAAAAATGTTCCTTTCATAAATTATTCAGAGAAATACTAAATCAATAAAACGATCCTCTCAAGTGGTGGTACTGGCTTCGAATTCCATTTGGTGCATGGGTGCATGTTACATGTCTCATGTACAAGGTATCATTCCAAATAACTGTATAAATGTATTTGTTGTTTCAGTATTAATTCTGAACTGGAATACGCCAGGAGGTCTAATCCATTACTGCCGAAACGTGACGTTTTTATAAAATTTCCTGCATGCTTTCTTAGTTCCAGACCTTTCTGTATACCGCCATTTGTAATTCTTTCCTCGGCTTTTAAGATTAGGCTGTCTGACCTATTGCAATTCAAAATTAATTATGACAAATATGAATCCATATACGTAATAGCAATTGACAATGTTGGTCTTCTGGGTTGTCACGCCATGTGGACATGTAGGTAGCTACAAACGTTTTAAAGAAACATGCAGTATGTTTTTTTTCTTCTTCGAAATTGCCGAACTTCGTATCTGCCTATATGCGCACCGGCTTTACAACTCAGAAGACCTAGATCGATACCTTGATCGACGTGGAAAACTCACATATTTGACAGGAACTTTTTGTAAGTGATTGGCTCACGTGTAATTACTAATTACTTCGCAGTTTTCTGTTATGTTCTGTTCAAATAAAAATTATGTTTAAGAGAAGCATTCTTCACATGTTCTTCCCAGAACGTATACCATACGGTTTATATTAAAGGAAGGAGATAAATTTATTTTCACTCTGCCACGTAATTACTAGGGGACACATTTCCACATAGCAGTGCAGTTCTTATATGAAGGTCTCAAGGCTCACATAAGCACAGACATTTATTAACGATTAAAGCTAGTAGGAGTCCTAGGGTTAGCAGCAGGGAACGCAATAATAAATAAACTGGCCATGTATCATATTTAGCGACCTGCGACTAAGTCATGTTTTATTATATCTGTTCTGCGCTTGCTAGTGAGAGTCAGGGAGTTACAGTTTGCATGCTCGGCTCTGGATCGGTGGCACTCAAACTCCTGTATTGAAACTTACTACTAGATCTTAAGAGTCGAGCTGGCTTATGTCCAGCATCCATTACTTTAAGACATCACGTGTGTTTTCATTCATTCTAATATTCAAATATCTCACGCAAACACAGTGGATAGCATGACATAAGTAACATGTGCTTGTTTTTATAACCCTGAGGATGGAGGTAGCAAGCACGGCTGAAACGACTTTAAAATTGTATCAGACTACGCGGTTCAACAACCTAGAAGACAGTCACTTTTACGTGTTTCTCTGCTGAACAATTTTAGAGAAACGTAAAATTTGGTTTTGTTTTCCAGCACTTCTGGATGCAGGGTGCTAGAAAAGTCCACCGCCTTCTTTTTTCTGCGACATGCAAAATACACATGACTTTAATATTGCTGATCGTTAGAGAGGGTATGAATGTTGTTCTAACCCCGGGGTCTGTGCCAGGATTTGTAGATGGGAACGAACAATCTGCAAGGCAGAGAGGGTTTTCCTGGCACGACGCATCGGAATTAGTGACTAATCTCCTTCACCGCTGTATGTGTAAAGAACCTTTATCATGTGGTCCAGAGGACTTAGGACCCCTACCAGCAAATGCTGCACCAACCGCGGTTATTGGACTGTTATTCTGCTCACTGTGATGACAGTCAGCTAGAAAGGTAAGTTCAAGTAACTTTACAATGTCTGACTCCAAACGAGTGTCAGAATAATCGCGCAGTGGTAACATGACAGAAAGTTCAGATCTGATATGTTTAAATATTACAATTTAAACATAACATGACCTCGAAATGTAGTAATTTTTAATTCGAAGCTTGTTTTTTTACGTAAAGCGAGGTAAATAATTTTGATGGCACGTTAGAATTCAAACCAGTGACATTTTCCTGGGGGTTTTCATTGTACACTCACGACAGCGTAGTATATAAAATCTATATAGGTCTATGTTTTATGGCATTTGTTCAGAAATATTCAACAGTCAAATTCCGAAATTTCATCAGTTGTTACTAACCAACTGACCAATTGATTCTGCAAGCAGTATGTCAGACTTCTCCCTTACGTTCACCTCTGTACATCTAAATGTCTTCCTGAGCACTTTGTTTTCAAATATTTGAAATATATGCTGTTCCATAAAAGCGAAAAGAGTAACGATTAATTAATGAATCTAAATGTCTGTAGATCTGTTGAAACAGATACCGAATAACCAGTATGTATGTTGTATATTTTTTATGGAGAGTAATGTGCACGAGATATGGTGCATTCCATGATTTTGATATCTGTAAATATGATTTGTGTTACTGGTAGGAATTTCAGTCTTGTTACTAGACTACAGTTAACGTTTTGAAATTTAGTTTAAAGACCGAATTCATTTCATTTGTAAAAATTGTCAAGATTAGGTCCAAACAATGTTTTCTAAAAGGACTGTAAACCAATATTTCTAACGTATTTCCATAATGTTGATTAATGTGATACATTTAATTTATTCATAACTAAGAATATTTCTGTTCATTAGTGATATTACAGCCTTATGATGGAGGCAGTAAGTTCCTCTGAAACATCGAACTATCTACCAGATTACATTACTCAGATAAATCTGGAAATTACAACATCGTAATAATTTTAAGAGGTTGCATTATGAAATGAACATAGTCAAGCTAATTTATATATTTGTCATTTGCTATAGTTATTTAAATTGTCATTGTCAGTAATTCTATGAACGCTTTGGAACTCCATGAACTTCCACTGCTACAGCTACTATGATTAATCAGTTACTTAAGTCATATGAGGTTACGATGTGTTTATTTTTCCAAAAAGTTTCACAAATCTGTTAATATAACGTGATGCTCGTTAAGGTTTAACCACTAGGTATTCAACTAAAGAATGCATTATCAGTGCATTTCTCGTATTAGCATTCTCTAGAACGAGAGTTTCGTAATCCATCGTTAATGCGCCCCTCCCCTGCCTTGTCAGTTGAAGGGTTGCATGAAATTATATGTGCCGGGAGGTAAGCCGGATTAGACCGCGACGTGTTGGGGTAGACGGATTCTGTGTGTGCGAGAAGGCGGCAACTTCTTAACAATAAACATTTTGTTGCCGGACTTCAGAAAACTTTTGTCTCTACACTGGTGAAGTGTTCTTTGCTGTAAACACATGTTCATACATGGCGTGTATCTGCTTGCATCTGCTGTCCGTCCGGTCGCCGTCTCTGCCAGTCACAACATGAGTTCCATCGAACGTAAGTAAATACCTGAACAGTGACTTAAAATAGGCCATGACCACTTCCTTTCATAGCCTTTCCAATTCATTCTTCATTAATCATCCTAGCATTCGACGCAATATTGTCTGGGCTATCGAATCGACTTATAGAGGCGTCAGTTGGAATATTCTCCGTAGACTAAGCCAACCCTGAATTATATTCACAGGTCACAGTGTGACATATCACTGGTAGTACATACGTTGGAACCGGGCATGTGACGACTGTCTTAGACGCTGATTTTCATGTTGAAAATAATTATATGCATTAATCAAACATAAAGGTAATTAACGTGAACTTACCTGTTGAGGTGCGCCATTTCATTTATATTTCGTATCTAATTTCGTATGATTCGCAAACACGCATATCAAATGCCGTTCACTGTAACCTACATAAAAGGATTTCATACGCCAAACTAATTAAATTTCTGTCATTTGCACCGTAGCGAGAGATGTGATATTTTCTCATACTGCATAGAGATGTTAAATATACCTGGGAAGAATATATACTGTATTATGAATTAATCCTGCTTGTAGGTCCTATGTGGAACAATATCAGAACATAACTACATAACTATACGTCGTTGTAGAGGTTCCTTACTTTGTACATCTTAAAACAACATTTCTAATATGAATGATTAGAAACAACAGACAAAGGAAACAGCTCTCAAGTCGATAGTTGTAACTATGGTATAACATAACATAAATATGTTAAGAGAAAGCTCTGTCTGTCCGTCCGTCCGTCTCTGTCGTGTTTCATGTCCTAAATTACTCAATGGGATTATTTGAAAATTGGTATTGGCGATCTGCAGTGCAGGTTGTAAAGGGGTTTGTATCAGCCTATCGATTCTGTACTTAAACTGAAGATCAAATTGATTTTTAAGACCCTTGCAAAACGTCGGTATGTCCTATAAAAAGCAGACTCCACTGAATTCTGCAGTTTATTTAAATTATTTTCAAATGTATTTAACAGTTAACGACCCTCTTTAAATAACAAGTTACTGTGTTTTTATAATGTAAAATAATAATTCTTAAGAAAATTCAAATGCTCTCTTATTGAACGTAAGAAATTTATCATGTAGAAACTTATATCCTTTCTTAGCTCATCATGATTCCGATTGACGAAACAATATCGGATTGTGTCAAAGCACGAACCTCAATAACATCGTCTATTCTTTAAAATCACGACGTTTCGGAGGCTGGTTCTTTCTCCGTCTTCAGGTGAGAGGTACCTACTCTGTTGGGTCCAGTGACAGAGACTAGCTCTATCTAAGGGACCCAACAGAGTAGTTACCTCTCACCTGAAGACGGAGACAGAAGCAGCCTCCGAAACGTCGTGGTTTTAAAGAACAGACGATGGAAAAAGTTCTGACAATGAATAATTTTAAGTGTAAACTACCGTCGTCAAAACCCTTTAGATTTGATTTAACGAACACACTGCACTTGATGCGAATAACATGTTAGCATGATTGCAGTCATCATATATCTTTTCGTGAGACTAAAGTTAACTGCACTGCGAAATGTAAATCAGATATCTTCTTTTGTTGCAGTGTTATCCGCAAGGAAATACCTTGTGAGCAGGTTTTGCGTTTCTGTAAAGAAGATGAAGGAAAGCAACAGCGGCTATAAAAACCCGAGACTGGAATTCATCACGTGGGATTAAGTTGCAGAAGTTGGCAGATGGGGTAACTCTTCCGGGAAAAGAAGGTGCAGGGAAAATTGTGGAGGATTATGGACCAAATTGGCCAGTGTCTAAGAAAGAGGAAATTCATCCGTATTGTCAGACTCCTCGGATCCAACATCGGATAACGTTATAGCTGGCCCTACTTGTTGATAAACTATCAAGATCTGTAAGACAATGGTAAACTGTGGACGCATTCTCTGATGGATAAAATAATCTCGTAAGGGATGAGTTACAGCTTATGCAATACAAACAGTTGATATCTGCTCTGTGCAACTATTCAAAAGAATGATCAGTTTGAACATGCAATTTTCCTGTTAAGATGTAAAACAGAAAGTGAAAAATCCTTGTGATTAATAAGTCAGATTTTCTTCTTACGCCGTCCTTTATCTGAGATCTAAAGGTCTCACCGAGGTAAAGAACACCACAAGCGACACCTCGTTTATACTCACCGAAGATGCGCTGTTCGTTCATTGGAAACAAGCCTGGACATGCGTAATCCGTACCTTTGTCCTCGAAGTTGTTTGCAAATCCTACATTCTGAATGTTCCTAGCTGACGTAAAAAATACCACTTTATATTCGTACATTGACTTATAGAGGCAAGCATTACCGTCAGTATCGTTCACATGACCGTAAAAAAAACACTGAAGACTATGTAGAAACATAAACGTATCTCTTCGAAATAAAATGTATTAATCGAATCTTATCTAATTATCTTACTATCAAAAAAAGAAACAGACTAATTTCAAAATAATGCGCAAACATTTCGCAATTGTCATAAATATACATAGACATAGTTTTAAACGTTATGTTATTTGTTATTCTGCTCTGTTAATCAGACACTGACCGTCGAAGACAGTGTAGGTTAAGAGGGCCTTGATTTTTTTTTTACTTTGATGTGGTCAGTAAGTGCAATGTTTAGCCTGTATGTTGAAATTCTCCTAATCTATACACCTTAAATGAAACGTATATCTTAAAAGATGGTGTCAGTTATCTTACGTAGATAACGCCCATTTCTAACATTACGTGTGTTCTTAATGTATATTAAACTCTGTATATAAGTACCAATATAACGGAATACAAATTTTCCCTATGGTAAAGTATTTGACTCGTACCCATGTGGTCATGGGACTGAATTCTAGTCAAGAAAAAGTTTTGTTTCATGCAGATGCCAGTTATATTCCAGAATTAAGTTTATCTTTGTACCGTTGTTAGGATTAAAATTGTCTTCAAAGAAGTCAGTAAATTTCCTTTCGGTCTAACACCGAAAGCTGCAAAATGGATTGTTTAAAAATGTTTTTAAGCATCTTTTCAAATTGACTTTCACTTCTATATGCATATCACTAGAATCAACTTAAAAAGAATATAACATCATAACGTAAATTGCATCTTGGATACGCGGATTAAAGAAGACAATTCCACGAACAGTGGACAAAAACACCGCGTGTACGAAAAGAACTCGATGCATTTCAACACGCAACAACACTCACCTTCTGACTGCAATAAATAATACGGAAACGAATGTGTACCGACTACGGAAATACCAACTTTGAAACTCGATAAATGCTTCACCCCTGCTACATATGAACTGTGAATAAAGTTTTTGTTTTAAACTACATTTCGCATATTTCCAACCTCGCTCGTTCACTCTGTACCCGATATGTTTATAAAATCGAATGAAATAAACAAAGCAAAAGGGTTTTTAGTTCAGTGACAAAGTAAATATTAGCTAGCATCCAACAGACAAATGACTATTCTACTGGTTTTAAAACGCGAAGCGTATATTCCATTCCCAGTTTACAGACAAATGAGAATATGGGATGTGTTCCACATATGCGGGACAACTGGGTGGGTTGTAAAGAAAAGCAAGGGTGAATCATACATATTCATAGTGACCACAAAACAGAACCATATTTTGTGATTAACTATATGCAGAAACCCCCTCCGTCACAAATTGCATTTGACAACAGATGGGAATTATCCTTATAAAGAACGATGCTGTGCTAGACTTGCTACTCCGGCACGTACGAGGGGATTTGTAACACCACGTTGTACTCGTAGGTTCCGTTTTTATTTGTCTCCTACGCGGCTAGTGACTTTACAGGTGTAAATATCGGAAGCGTCTAGACATGCTATTAGAAGAAGCAGAAATGGAGAATAATACGAAATAGTTAAAATGCAAACATACATTCCGCTGATATTTCTGTGATTAAATTAGCTGAAGTGTTCCGAAAAGAAACTAAATATAAATGAAATGTCCTCCTATGTCAGACATTCGTCTGGAATGATCGATAGCAGACGAAAAGACGCAATCCGTTCTTCATATTGCTGTTTGTTAATTGACGATTATTTTCACAGACCTCAACTACTGGTATAACACTATTTCCTAAAGCTAACAATAAGGTTTTTTGGATGAATTACAAGGTAGGAAAGCTCATTGCCTTGAATTTTAGGTGTTCTACAAGATGTGGCATGAGCGGAAAAGAACTGCCGGACTCTTCGTCAATGCACGTACCGTTCTCTCTATGATACGTTCTCTGCCAGGCAGGCTGTGCAATGACGTGTTACGACAGGGACCGTGTGAGGCACAGACCGAGTCCAGCAGAGACAGTGTGATTCAGAGACCGGGTGAAGCACTGTTCCACTCAAGCAGAGGCAGAGAGCGAGACAAGCAGTGGCGGTGTGAAGAACTGTCCGAGTGAAGCATAGATCCTGTGAGGCACAGAACGGGTCAAGCAGGCAACTGGTGAAGCTGAGTGTCAAGCAGAGGCGCGTGTGGTACAGATCGATATCGTCAACGGGTTAAGAGAGCATTTGTTGCAGAGACCGTGTCTGATGGGGAATAGATATGATAGGTATCGGGTGGCAAAAATTTTCAAAGAAATTTAGGAATTTTTCGAAATTTTCGAAAAATGAAAAAGTGCTGCAAACGTCTGAACGACGCACAAAAAAAAAAAACAAATTTTCGAGAAATTTCGAAAAAATTTTGGAATCGGAATTTTTCAAATTTTCTTGCTTTTATACGCGTTTTGGACATTTTCCTGCATTTTTCTATTTTGCGAAAAGTTTGAAAATTTTTCAAAATTTCAAAAATTTTAAAAAATTTAAAAATGACTATAAATGTCATGAAACGCGAAAATAACTGAAAATTTTTCAAATTTTCGGAGAAAATTTTCAAACGGGAATTTTTCTCCCTACGCCAATACTGCAAGATCCGGTGTTTGCATGGCCCTGTCTCTTTTGCACCTAGTCTCTAACGCTCTCAGCCACTGCCAGACTCTTCTACAATGCACGTACCGTTCTCTGCGAGGCAGGCTGTGCAATGACGTGTTGCAACAAGGACCGTGTGAGGCACAGACAGGGTGATTCAGAGACCGGGTGAAGCACTGTTCCACTCAAGCAGAGGCAGAGAGCGAGACAAGCAGTGGCGGTGTGAAGAACTGTCCGAGTGAAGCATAGATCCTGTGAGGCACAGAACGGGTCAAGCAGGCAACTGGTGAAGCTGAGTGTCAAGCAGAGGCGCGTGTGGTACAGATCGATATCGTCAACGGGTTAAGAGAGCATTTGTTG
>NW_019061309.1:17092-32115 GCF_000696155.1 Zootermopsis nevadensis
ACTTTAATAACGTAGACGTCTTGGTTCTTTCATTGTAGGATCCTCAACTACAATGCCATACGGTCGGTGGATGGGTGGGCATTCAACGGCTCGGAAATTGCTAAATTGTGAGTACAAATCAGACGTCGCATTCCCTCATATGACAACTTCGCCACGATCGGTGGTAAACTACGATATTACTTGCTGCTTGCGGCATATTCTGTGAAGTTGTATGCATTTCAATCATCCGAATTTTAATATAACGTTATTACATTTCGTATAAAAGCTTTACAGATTAACGTTCTTGCAAAGTTTGATTAATTTTACCTCGCGGCTGTAAGTACCTAACTATTTAGTTTAAAGGAAATGTTCAGAGAAAACTCAGTACAAAATAAATGTATTAAAATATGAATTTTTTGCTGTAGCAGACATTTAAGAAAAAAAATATCAGCACAGTCTGTTGGAAAAAATCTGATTAGGTCTCATTGCTATTATTGTATTTTTTAAAAATTGTCAAAAGTGTATAGGATAAGATCCAATTTCAGGCTTTTTGAACACGGTAATGGACCTTTCTGTGATTTTCCTTGATTACCTGTGGAACTGGGAAGTTACATATATATTATAATAATAGAATGAAAAAAGATTACGTATAATGACTTTAAGGTAATTGAGTTTTCTGTCAAAATATTTAACATATTAAGTACATTCCTCTGTACATGATTGGTTAGTGTATTTAAAATAGATCTAACTACAATTTATATTACCGAATACCAACATGTTAAACGAACCTAACCTAACCTAACCTAACCTAACCTTGAAACGTAAACTTTCATTGTTATCATTTCCTGCACACCAGATGTTATATTGTAATCCCATTACGATGTTTTCAAGGCGTCGTTTGTGGTTTCAAAATGCCCCCCGCAGTGACGAACTATTCGTTCCTGTTGAGGAGCTCTATGTTGTTGATGACGTGTTCATAAATCTGCGATATAAGATTTTGACTGACAGAACGCCGTATCAAAAGCAGACACTGAAATGCAAATCAGAAGTTGCACTATGTAAAAAAAAAAGTAGTAAACGATCATATGAACGAGCTTCAGCAAGGCAATATTTGTATCTGTTTATATCTTTTCAGGAGTCTTAAAGGAAATCGAGACTTAAGTATACTTTCCAGTGAAGCATTTCACGGCCTGAAAAGTCTTATAGACCTGTACGTATCTTGCACAAGTTGCTTATTTGTTTGCTGTTTATTTAACGATGATGTCAGTAGATCAGACTAAAAAAAATCATATTGACATAGAAAATCATGATTAATAAACGTATCGTCTAGTCTAGGCAAGTATATTGAAGTAACTGAAGAAAAATGTACCGTAACTAGGTTCATTTCCCGCAGGGACCTCTCAGAAACTGCAATCACTCGTTTGCCAACCGGAGGACTGGAGGGTCTTGATGTCCTTAGGATACAGGACACAGAGTCCCTCAAAGTCATCCCGTCTGTCTACACCTTCAAGGTCAGTATCAGTTGCCGCAAACCCGACGTAGTTATCGGGTGATTCTCGAGATTAAAATATAATAATAACAGTAAGAAAATTGATTAAAAGGGGGACAAGGTAGCCACGCGCTTTTAAAACTTCGTTTCTGCTTGTGGAATCTGCCACAAGCAGTCGCTCTGGTTGCTTGAAGTCATCGCAGGGACCTTAACCTCATCTACAGTGGCTTGAGGCACAACAGATTTTGTTAAAGTATTGGTAGAAAATGAGGACAGAGTGTTCTTGACATATGGCAGCTTCCCCCTAAAGTTTGTTTTCTGCCTCATATTATTTTGAATCAGAAATATTAGAAGTTTTTCCTCACTAGATTAAGAAAGTTGGCTGTTTCACCATCTGGACCACACAGATGACTGAAGTTTTAACTTATTAAATATTGTTGGGGGGGGGGGGGGAAAAAGAAATATTTTCTGCTTCGATTTCTGGAGACGTCGCCCAGCAGAACGGATGTCGTGTTGTGCACGTATGATGGTTCTGTGTACTCGGTTTGCTTAGACGAATTTCTGACAGAGTCACAGAACAGTCCACTTCGCATATCTTGACGAATTTTTCATTACCATTTATCAAACGGATGGATTTAAAAGCATGTCGAAACGATGATGCCGTAAGACAGTCAGTTCTCATTTCGACATACAAAATAATATTTTGCTGATGAAAATTTAGTGGAAACAATGAGGTCAAATTAAGCGATCCGGAAATTTCAATTCGATTCATATCCAGCCATTTGCATTTTATACCTGTGAAATTGCCTAAATATTTTTATTTAAAAATTTGTATGGGGGAGGTGAACACTGCAAGTTGTCGGCCGAATTCGTCTTTAGTTCGTAAAGGTTTAGAATAAAATAGTTAGTTACAAATAACACGAAAAATTTGTCTACCTACACCTACAGATGTTATCAGGCTCTAAATGAGATAAATAATCTTGAAATAAAACTGTCTTTGCTAAGTTATATTATCACTTGACACCAGGGTCTCCCATTTGTAACAAAGACAGTCCATGCATTTGTAGTCTCATGAAAATTTGGTTTATAAGTTTCCATGGAATCGTGCAAATTAAATTTTTAAACAGTTCTCACATGGACGAGTATGAAGATGGCTCTCTTTCGGGATGTAGCATCCTGTAGTCTGGCAGATATTGACCGATGTTTCAGATGAACTTATTTCATCCGTCATCATTACCCTGATGATGGAGGCAGTAGACGTCTATGAAACATCGCTCAGTATCTGTCGGACCACGCGGTGAAACATCCCAGAAGACAGCCATGTTCAGTGGACAGAGTTTTAGATTTCATTAACTAGTGAATATTTTCTTAATTTCTCTCGATTTGTGATTTGTTGTAGCATCTGAAGGAGGCCTGGCTCACGTATTCATTTCACTGCTGTGCATTCAAGTTTCCTGCACGTCATGATCCCACCAGACATGCGCTGCACCAGGTCAGTGCATGTTCTAAGTTGGCGTCGATGTTCAACTTCTCAACACAGCATAATTTAGAACGCTGGCCTTGTAATCCTGGGGTCTCGGGTTCGATTCCCGGCGGTGCCCGAATTTATAACTTGTGTTGGGCAAGGCCGTGGTCTAGACAACACGGAGTTTTCCTCCGGGGGCTTCCCCGGTTTCTCCGTGGCATCCCAACAATTACTCCATTCACACACAGAAGAAGGCAATGGCAAACCACTTCTGGATCATCTGCCAAGAACGTATATGAACAGGTCCCAGTCCGAGAAAAGGATGGAAGGATCCTGTTCATATGGACCTGTCGTCAGACAGAACACTACAAATGAAAAAAAAAAAAGTTTAACGATGTTTGAAAGTTGGTTCCAAGTACCGATGTTGCAACGTCATGTATACTTGTAGGAAGATATCAACGTTTCGGAGTAATATACTGCCTCTATCTTCAGAGCTGATGCCTTGAAAAGAACCACTTAGTGCAGCACTCTGAAATTTTGTGTGGAAGTAGACTTTCAAAAAATTATGCATTTTTGTTAGAAGTTCACGGACGTTTCAGAGGTCCTATTTTTTTGCGTAAGGACTGATGATGACGTCTCTTCATTTATTGACAGTGAACAGATTCAAGTGTTTTTGTTACAGGCTTATCTCGCTAAGGTGCGTGAAAAATGTCCCAAAGACTACGACGAAACAAGACAACGAAATAAGCGGTCCACGACACACACCGTGTGGATTGGCGCAGTTCCCGACTTAATCTCCTCTTCACCTGACTACGTTCCAACTCTGTCGTACAGCGACTTATGGGATCCTACTTATGAGGACGGCCGTAGCTTCGGGCCGATATCAGCGGAAGGCTACCAACCCCTGGTGGACGGTGGGGTCCAGTCCGACCAGGACCCTCCAGACGGCGAGCACTGGCATAGCAACGCGGAGCCAATAAAGTTGAATGCTGGAAATGACGGTCCAACCCTCGACCACGGAACTTTTCATCAGACCACAGCAGACGTGGCAAGGAAGTTACAAGCGATATGCGGGAACCTCTCCACCAGGTAATTTCTATGGTAATCATTCCCCCACCCCCCACGACCGTCGCTCTCCATAAAAAAATCTTATTATTTATTGTCGTGGTCCACGTCAAAGATGAAATAACGCTTAAAAATCAATGTATAATCAGGGCTTATATTCCTTACATACAAACACACATGAAATTAACGTAGATTAACGTCATGATGGTGGCAGTACAACTGCGAAACATCGATGCGTGACGTAATAACCCGGAAGGCTGTCGTCTTGATCGTCCTTAATCCTCCGGTTATGCACCTGAGTATCCCTTTTATTTTTCTAGTTCGATACACGTGAAGTGTTCGCCTGAGCCGAACGCGCTGAACCCCTGCGAGGATATCATGGGCTTCACGTGGTTGCGTGTCAGCGTGTGGTTTGTCGTGGTAACGGCCGTCGTGGGTAACCTGGCCGTGCTTCTCGTGTTGCTTAGCAACGTGTTCGATCTCACAGTGCCCAAATTCCTCATGTGCCATCTCGCCTTTGCTGATCTCTGTATGGGAGCTTACTTGCTGATACTAGCTGTCATGGACGTCCACTCCAGCGGCGTCTATTTCAATTTCGCCTACGGCTGGCAGATCGGTAAGTGTGCTCACTGTTTTTGCACTCGTATCATCTCCCTTCTCCTCTTACGTACATCAACATTCTTCCACGTAATCTACCTTCATTGTTTTATAAGAAAGTATGTGTGTCTGTACCCGTGAACCCAGGTACGAGATTTCATTACACTTTATGCCCTTAAATGTTACCTAACCTTCCTACATTTCCGTTTCATTATTATTATTTATTTTATTTAGTGTTCTGTCTGACGACAGGTCCATATGAACAGGATCCTTCCATCCTTTTCTCGGACTGGGACCTGTTCATATACGTTCTTGGCAGATGATCCAGAAGTGCTTTGCCATTGCCTTCTTCTGTGTGTATGGAGTAATGAGTAATTGTTGGGATGCCACGGAGAAAAACTCCGTGTTGCCTAGACCACGGCCTTGCCCAACACAAGTTATAAATTCGGGCACCGCCGGGAATCGAACCCGAGACAACCAGTAATATATTCATGGAGACTGTGCGAACTTCTGACTTGACAGCGACACTAGCGCCACTTACTATACCGTGTTGACATTGTGGACGGTAACAGATTTTCGAAAAAATACGAAACTTTTCTTCGGGGTCATATTTTGTGAATGTAAAGCAACCGACCAAAATTTATATTTAACTTCTTGTCTCCTTTCTTTCTCGCCTTCCTCTGCCTTTAATCTTCAGCATCTCCTTTCAGTGCAGTCCACATTATCGCCTGAATGTGTCTCGCTGTGTTTCCGTATACAGCATCCCATTTTGTCATCACGGTCCATGTCATCTCCACCACATGTTCGTGTTTTTACAGGGGCCGGCTGCCGTGTTGCCGGGTTCCTCACGGTTTTTGCTAGTCAATTGTCCATCTACACATTGTCTATTCTGACTCTGGAGCGATGGTTCGCAATCACTTACGCCATGTACCTGAACAAACGTCTAAGACTACGAACAGCGGCACAGATTATGGCTGGAGGATGGATGTACTCCATCACGATGGCGTCACTCCCTCTATTTGGCATCAGTAGTTATTCTACTACCAGGTAAAGTTGGTAATATTGGCAGGAAAAGGTTACCCAGTTCTAAAATAAACCCATCTGTCCTTTTTAAAATGTACCTATTTCGTATCAAAATATTTACGCGTATTCGAAAATTCCCTGTTTTTTTTCCAGAGATTTTCGTAGTTTATCTTCAGTCTCTCCAGCACAATATTGCGATGTTTTTAAAATGACGCCATTTTAGTTTTCTTCCACGTGCTTTCCAAAACAGTTGATAAAGTGTCGTAAAATTTACCAATGACCGAAATCGGACATGCGTCTGTAAGTAAATTTCTGCTTTATTTTTAAATTTTCAGACACACTTTCGACAGAGTTGTTTAAGAAGCACTTTTTACATTGTTTATCCTACAACTAAGTGTTTGTTTTTTTTACTTGTGGGTAAATTATGATAAAATTGGCAACACTTCTATGTCTGGCTGTACTTAAAACAAGATTCTTCTTTGAGACGCATTCTGTAGAGCGTTTATTTTTTAAAACCAAATTTCCCTCTCAGTTGTGACTAAATTGTTATTGTGTTGGCAGCATCTGTCTGCCAATGGAGACGAGAGATGTGAAGGATGTGGCGTATCTAATCGCCCTGCTGGTGATGAACGGCCTAGCATTTGTGGTGATCTGCATATGCTACGCCCAAATCTACCTGTCGCTGGGTCGCGACACCCGGAGGTGTGGCAGTCCGGGTCGCTCCGGGGCCACCACCACAACCGGCGAGATGACAGTCGCCAAAAAGATGGCGCTCCTCGTCTTCACCGACTTCGCATGTTGGGCGCCCATCGCGTTTTTTGGGCTGACGGCTGTAGCCGGATATCCTCTCATTGACGTCACTCGCTCGAAGATCCTGCTAGTTTTCTTTTACCCCCTCAACTCGTGTGCAAATCCGTATCTGTACGCGATACTTACAGCGCAGTACCGGAAGGATCTCTTCCTGCTCCTTGCCAGGTGACTATAAAGGCGGTCTCAGACATTGCTGGAACAATTTTAACCCAACAATTCTCGCGTAATATCCCTCAGCACTCATTTATATACCACGAAAATTAAACTCAAAAGTAACCAGTCCTATCTTACTTTGCATTATTATTATTCATACTTTAATATTATCTGTTCAGTCATTCTTGAATTGTTATTACAGACAGCGATTTTAATAGAGGCTTCCTAGGGTTTCAAGAAAATCCTAAAAAATGTCCCAACTCAACTATTATAAACCAAACCGTGGCCACCGACTTGTTATTCTGTCGTTTTATTGACTGATGTTTCATGATTAACATCAATAAGCTATTATTTGAGCAGAATTTGTAAATGTTTCATGTAGAAAGTGTTAAATTTTATGCTACGTCAGTAACAAACTTCGTAAGTCAACAAGAATTCTCGAAACGTCGGTAATAAAGCCCATATCTACCTCGTGTTATCGCCCATAAACAGGATTCTGTTTTGTAAAATCCTTGTCACGAGTCTCGTATAAAATCCCAAATAGTCTATAGTCCGTCCTGAAACAATACGTAATTTGTGCCACTTTTATGAATTGTTATAGCATGAAATAATTTTCCAGGAATATGATTTAACTATTCATAACCATAAATATGACAGCTGATGAGTAAATTTATTTTTAGGTTAGGTTCTTTGCAACTGGTAATGAATTGTCCCCATAATCGTCACACGACTGTGTGAATTGTATGAAATAATAAAACTCCTTTTGTGAAATATTACTGACTCCAGAACAGTGGAATGGACGAATTAGTGTCAATAAAATATGCAAAACAGCTTTCAGTTGCCCTCTTTGTCAGTATACGTAATGATTTTCATTGTTGTCGCCGATTACGTACAGAAATATATTTGGAATAAATTTGAATTTAAAATACCGAACATATTTCTCGTTTCCGTTAAAACGAATTTTTAACAATAGAGAGAGAAAAACAAAATGAAAACAAGTAACCGCAAATATTACCACAATATTAAAGACTTTGAACTGCAATTCAAACAGATTTTCTACCAAATAACAAAAGAAATTTTATTATTAAACATCATATGCAAGATATTTATGTAATATTTGAGGTTATGTAGATTTCTGTCTTCTGGGTTGTTGCGCTGTGTAGTCTGGACGATGTTTACCAACGTTTCAGAGGTCATACTGCCTCCGTCATCAGGGCGATCGCCCTAAACGTCGCAACGTCCCAGAAGACAATCTTTTTCAAACTCGTCGCCTTAAGCTGTCATTGTACTATCAGAAACATTGCCCAGTTATTTCTTATTTGCAGGTATGGCTTATGTATGAAGACAGCCCAGCAGTATAAATTGACGTATTCACTAGCGACTACAAACAACTCGAACCAAGTTCCTTTAGTTCAACGGAGCATGATTCTGATTTCCCCGCAGAACCCACAAACCAGTGTGACAAATGCCAACGGCGGTCTACACGCTGAGGCTTTCGTGTGAAGTTAGCAACTAGCGAAGTGGCTAACACTCCAAGCGGTAATTTAGTATACACGTCCACACGTTAAGTTCTCTGCGTATTCAAGGTTTATAATATTCGACGACGTTGTATCAAGGTCGTTTATTATCGACGATATTGTTGATAATACGTGAACAAAGACGAGAAATGGGAAATTAGTCAGAAACTTTTTTTAAAAAAAAAACTTGAAAGAGAAGAAATGGCTCGACCTTAGATCTTATATTTTTTTCAAAGAATATCTGTAGTTACCACGACAACGGATAGGCCCTGTTACTGGCCTATACGTTATACCATTTTGAAGTTTTTATCTACAAGTAAGTTATTTATTGACGTATATTATCAGAGGCTTTGCTGATTCGTGATCTGTTAGATTATCAGTGGGAAGTAAGACGTAGAAAGGGGGGATGTCACAGAAAAGAAATCCATTCGACTACAGAAAGAAAGACATTTATCGATATATCGATATATCGATATGCCACATCTTAACATTTTTTCGCAGGACAGTCACAGGTACCAATGATTCTATCAGGAAATTTGAATTAACTAGGCTGTTTTTAGTTATTGCTTTGTTTTGAAGGGGCAATAACACCGAAAAATATAAAATTATATTTGATTTCCAGAGAGCGCTTTCAGTGTCCCATGAGAGACGGTGTTTTGTTTTTTACATTTACATTCCAGCTTTAATTCCGGGATAGGACATAGCTCAGAGTTATTCGTGTGCGTTGCTTCATTACTTTCTAGTACTAAAAGTCCAAAATTTTTGAAACTGGTACTTCCTGGACCTGCTTTAACCTCGCTGCTGTGAGAACCGGAAATCTCATTGAAAAGGACAGTGTTTCTGAGATACTTTGGTTGTGACACCGTAGGCAGACTTTTGCTTTCTCTGTATCTCGTGTATAAATCTTTTTTTATTGTTCCTGAACAAGGAAAAACGTGTCTCTAGATTAGCTGGCTTTTTATTAGCCTTTATTCAGCCTATGACGGAGAATTTAAACTTGAGAAAGATTTGTATTTTTTAAAACGAGTTATAAATGCCACAAAAGACTAATATTACGATGTCGTATACGTAAAATATTAACTTCAGGTCTGGAGTTTCTCAATATTGTGTATTCTGTCTTATTTTCCTTGCATAAGATGTCAGTTGCTCATCATATCCCAAGGGTTTGTTTGCTCAAAGGTGTACACGGAAGTTTTTCATATATTTTTTTTCTTTATTTTTATATGAATGCACAAATTGCTTACGTCTATCCTGATCGTCATAGTTTTCATACATGTTGTGCAAACCTCCCCTCCCCCCACATTCCCAAAGCTGTGAATATATGACTCAATGTGATTGTAATTTAAGGTACCTGGCTTTTATAAAGCTCAATTTATATTTTTTAGAGTTTATATTATTTTAAATAACCAATCAGTACACTAATGTTCTTCAGAACTTCCCTTTTCCCTTCAAAATCCCAATTTCGGTTAATTTTCTTTGTGTCTACCTCTGTTGTGGATATTCTTGCATAATTATCACCATTAATTAAATCTAAATATTCATAAACAGATGACGTATAGTTTATATCAACGAAAAAAGCACTGAAAATATATTTTTTCATTATTACATTGAAAATAAGCTCTCTTCTAAAAAAAAGACAGAAATTATCCGAATCACGAATGCGATATCTCGTTAAAAAAATATCATTTGCGTTCGACATTACAAAATCTGCAGTCGTCGCTACCATTTAAGTTTTCCAGAAATGGAAATTTTAGTTTTACTGGAAATAGGCGTAGAGTATCTGGCGTGTACATTGAGCAAGGAAATAGAATTTAAACGAGCTTGCCAAACTTGTAGAGTTAATATCGCGTGATGACTCTTTAAATAAAGCGGACTGATAAAATACTATTGATATTAGCTTAAATTAATTTCGTATAACAGACATCAAGTTACACCTATTTTCAGTATAAAATAAATTAATAAATAAGGACATAAGCCTAATTGCTTATTTCTCCAATGACACAATTGATACAACATAGATACAGGACAAAAAAAACACATTTAAGACTGCCTTGTCTTTTGTGGAAAAGATACTGCTATAATTTACAACTACGTACTTCCAAAAAGTAGTCCGTATTTCATTAATTATTGGCTGATCAAAAGACGCGGTGTTATTATGGAATTAGTCAAAAACTAGGTTTTACTTGATGACGAAATGTTGTCAGGAATTTTTATATAACATTTAGAAGAGATGAGGTTAACGTTTTCTGGCATCTTACGCGATGATTCTGCTCAAATTGTTGGTCTTCTGTGATACGCTCCTTTGCTGCACAGTTTGTATGGTCATTCTGAACTTAAAGTACATTTAGCGCACTCTCGTAGCCGCTGAATGAACTACGTGTTATATCCGTAACATGGGTTGAACTTCGTACATTGAAATTGATAACTCACACTTTTCTGTGTTAGCAGGATCACATGGGTCACGCAACTTACATTGTAGTATACTTAGATGTTTGCATCCTAGAAAAAATTCTTTCGCGAACTTAAACAGTATAATGAGAATCATCTTTATTAAAACGTACAACCACTCGCTTGAGAACATGGCTCTTGATTGCGGAAGAAGAAATGCGAGTTCAGGTAAAATTTTAATTTGTGTCTCCCTTTCACTTAGTAGAAACATAATGTGAATCGATAAGGATTTTTTTACGGTTTTCAATTAGCATAACAATACTGTGTTTCCAACCAAATTAATACAATGTCAATAGCTAACTATCTAATTAGATGGCTAACGGAACCCGAAGGTTCATCACCGAATTAACCAAAGCCCTCCACCGGACCAAAAATATCAATAGCTGAATTATAACTAAATTAAAACATGTATAGTTTTAAACGGTTGGAATCATTAGTTCGATTCCCATTTCAGGCCACTTAATGATGGGCTGACCTACACGTCATGAAGAACAGCCAAATGTGTAAAACGAAAAATGAAATAATTGAATATAGAAATAACACTGAATTGGAACAAGCTGAACGGCCTGATCTATAAAAAGCTGTAAGAGAAAGATATGGTATAAGTATTTAATTAATATTCAGCGATTATGGCCATATTGGCCAGGTTTAAGTAAGCATGAAAACCGTGAAGTCACGATGGTGTTGGTAATCCTGAATGTCGTGAAGGTCACGAGCGTGGATGCTGAGTCGGCGATTTAGATAAACATCCAGTAAGGATTCGAGAGAGTTGATTTGATCTGAAAGGACGGTCATGGCTACGATAGTGGAATTGCTGTCCAGGAACAACCCAGTGTTTACAGGTTATGTCTTCTATGCTACAATACTTATCCTCAAACTGCTGGCCATGTCAGTTCTGACAGCACGTCAGAGAATGAGGAAGAAGGTACGTGACCCATGGTTATGTTCTAAGCTCATACTCAGATGGTACTGGTTGCTGTAACCTTGGGCATAAAATGATTTGAGATTTGGGCTTTCATCTACGTCTAATGCTAAGGTTAAGAATGCATGGAACTTTACATCTGCACTCTGTACACACAGAAAGCAAGTTTATGTTTTCTTTGAGGTAGGAACGAAATTTATAAATAATATTTACCCAATTTCACCATTAAAACATGGTGGGATAGGTTAGAATGGGCTAAGGACCAGTAGCATACAGATTCTGCCAAACTGTGAAGCATTACACTTGAACATATAATGTGAATACTAACATTTAGTACAAATTATAAACCAATACATATATAACTGTATAGTTGTTACACCTATTTACATAAATGTTTAATCATTTTCACTTGAAGTAAATTATTCTGTCTACTGGAAGTAGTGAGGTAAAAGATAATCTTTCATTGCTGGCTTAAATAGGTGATGATTTTAACTTTTAATGCTATCTGAAAGAGTGCTGAATAGCTTGATCCCTGCTTAGTCAGCACCTTTCTGATAACCAAAGAGATAACATCTTATTTATGCCATGTGTTTACACTGTGCATGTAAGTGAGAGTTAGTATTCACTCAAAAAGGGAAGTATATTACATTTATTAAATAGATCTCTGCAATAGATTATTCTTCTAACACATGCCGTTATTCTGATGATGTTTTTATTTTTTAAATACTATTTTAATGTCTGTTGAATTTCTCCAGAAGATACATGGCATAGTAGAATGGAAATAAACAAGTAAACTAATTTTAAAATATGTGTTTTCAAAAGTGGCTTAGTATCCCTAGCAGTGGAAAATAATATTTCACGTCCTAGTGATACATTCTACTTTGCAGGTGTTTGCCAACCCAGAGGACAGTGGCAGGTTAAAAGGGAAGGTGAAGTTTGATGATCCTGATGTCGAGAGAGTTAGAAGGTAATACTTGTTCAGTCCAAAAAGTAGTCCGTATTTCATTAATTATTGGCTGATCAAAAGACGCGGTGTTATTATGGAATTAGTCAAAAACTAGGTTTTACTTGATGACGAAATGTTGTCAGGAATTTTTATATAACATTTAGAAGAGATGAGGTTAACGTTTTCTGGCATCTTACGCGATGATTCTGCTCAAATTGTTGGTCTTCTGTGATACGCTCCTTTGCTGCACAGTTTGTATGGTCATTCTGAACTTAAAGTACATTTAGCGCACTCTCGTAGCCGCTGAATGAACTACGTGTTATATCCGTAACATGGGTTGAACTTCGTACATTGAAATTGATAACTCACACTTTTCTGTGTTAGCAGGATCACATGGGTCACGCAACTTACATTGTAGTATACTTAGATGTTTGCATCCTAGAAAAAATTCTTTCGCGAACTTAAACAGTATAATGAGAATCATCTTTATTAAAACGTACAACCACTCGCTTGAGAACATGGCTCTTGATTGCGGAAGAAGAAATGCGAGTTCAGGTAAAATTTTAATTTGTGTCTCCCTTTCACTTAGTAGAAACATAATGTGAATCGATAAGGATTTTTTTACGGTTTTCAATTAGCATAACAATACTGTGTTTCCAACCAAATTAATACAATGTCAATAGCTAACTATCTAATTAGATGGCTAACGGAACCCGAAGGTTCATCACCGAATTAACCAAAGCCCTCCACCGGACCAAAAATATCAATAGCTGAATTATAACTAAATTAAAACATGTATAGTTTTAAACGGTTGGAATCATTAGTTCGATTCCCATTTCAGGCCACTTAATGATGGGCTGACCTACACGTCATGAAGAACAGCCAAATGTGTAAAACGAAAAATGAAATAATTGAATATAGAAATAACACTGAATTGGAACAAGCTGAACGGCCTGATCTATAAAAAGCTGTAAGAGAAAGATATGGTATAAGTATTTAATTAATATTCAGCGATTATGGCCATATTGGCCAGGTTTAAGTAAGCATGAAAACCGTGAAGTCACGATGGTGTTGGTAATCCTGAATGTCGTGAAGGTCACGAGCGTGGATGCTGAGTCGGCGATTTAGATAAACATCCAGTAAGGATTCGAGAGAGTTGATTTGATCTGAAAGGACGGTCATGGCTACGATAGTGGAATTGCTGTCCAGGAACAACCCAGTGTTTACAGGTTATGTCTTCTATGCTACAATACTTATCCTCAAACTGCTGGCCATGTCAGTTCTGACAGCACGTCAGAGAATGAGGAAGAAGGTACGTGACCATGGTTATGTTCTAAGCTCATACTCAGATGGTACTGGTTGCTGTAACCTTGGGCATAAAATGATTTGAGATTTGGGCTTTCATCTACGTCTAATGCTAAGGTTAAGAATGCATGGAACTTTACATCTGCACTCTGTACACACAGAAAGCAAGTTTATGTTTTCTTTGAGGTAGGAACGAAATTTATAAATAATATTTACCCAATTTCACCATTAAAACATGGTGGGATAGGTTAGAATGGGCTAAGGACCAGTAGCATACAGATTCTGCCAAACTGTGAAGCATTACACTTGAACATATAATGTGAATACTAACATTTAGTACAAATTATAAACCAATACATATATAACTGTATAGTTGTTACACCTATTTACATAAATGTTTAATCATTTTCACTTGAAGTAAATTATTCTGTCTACTGCAAGTAGTGAGGTAAAAAATAATCTTTCATTGCTGGCTTAAATAGGTGATGATTTTAACTTTTAATGCTATCTGAAAGAGTGCTGAATAGCTTGATCCCTGCTTAGTCAGCACCTTTCTGATAACCAAAGAGATAACATCTTATTTATGCCATGTGTTTACACTGTGCATGTAAGTGAGAGTTAGTATTCACTCAAAAAGGGAAGTATATTACATTTATTAAATAGATCTCTGCAATAGATTATTCTTCTAACACATGCCGTTATTCTGATGATGTTTTTTTTTAAATACTATTTTAATGGCTGTTGAATTTCTCCAGAAGATACATGGCATAGTAGAATGGAAATAAACAAGTAAACTAATTTTAAAATATGTGTTTTCAAAAGTGGCTTAGTATCCCTAGCAGTGGAAAATAATATTTCACGTCCTAGTGATACATTCTACTTTGCAGGTGTTTGCCAACCCAGAGGACAGTGGCAGGTTAAAAGGGAAGGTGAAGTTTGATGATCCTGATGTCGAGAGAGTTAGAAGGTAATACTTGTTCAGTATGCATTAAATCATATTCTTTAATTAAAGGTAAGTAATGATTTTAAGTTTTATATGCAGCTTTGTTACACTTTTTATTTAGATTTTCCCATAATTTTTATGGATAATTTATTAGTTTTAATATATTAATAGTGAGCCATGTTGCCCAGACAGTAAAATTACAAAGTTCAGTCTCAAGCAGCAGGATTGGAATTGTATGCAGTGTTCACACAAAAAATAATCGATGCATAATTTTGACGTCTGGACATCTGTATGTTTCAACTCTGAAATGGACTTTTATGAAACTTTTTAATGAGTGTCTGTCCACATTAAATGTTGCTAC
>NW_019061336.1:0-36722 GCF_000696155.1 Zootermopsis nevadensis
AAATGTTGGTCTTACTTTTTAGCCCTTTAATGTTTCTTTCAGTTCAGTAGAGTTTATATTTCGTTCTTCAACACAGCAGAATGTCGCTTTCTTGTGAATACCAATTTCCCTCGCTGCCTGCACAATAAACTTCAACAGTGGTAGGCCTACGTATGACGGGCATCAGAGCAATGATTTGTCTAGCATACAGATTAATGACCACTCGCCATTGGTGAGAATAGACGAAAGAAGGTATGAAATAGTTCACAACTTATTGGTTTATATTTTTCACATAATTCTTTGAAGTGTGATTTTATCTAATTTCCGGTTGATTTAGTCGCTAAACGACTACATTGGCGTGGTATGATTAAAACTGTTGCTGAGACTATCTAATTCCTTAGAGAAATTCTTGAGTAGCAGAAATTCCTTGCCTCTCAATAAACCTGAAAATTCATAACAGTGCTCACAAAAGCCAACTTTCGGTTCCTATTCTGATCCAGATGTCTCCAAACTATAGGCCTATACCTAAGATCCATTTTAAAGTCATCATCCCATCTACGCTTAGATTTTCCGAGTGGTCTCTCCCCTTCAGGTCTTCCACTTTCCTCCATAAACGCTCTATGCCTCAACCATCTCATACTCCTTGTTTGATCATCCTAATATCTGGAGATCATCATACAATTTTCTCCAGTCTACTGTCACTCCACGCATATTTGGTCCAAATATTCTCCTCGGAATTCTGTCCCTAGACATCCTCATCTGTGTTCTTCCCTTAACGCGAGAGAACAAGTTTCATACCTATAAAAACAGTAGGTAAATTATACTTCTGTATTTTTTAATCTTTCTACATTTTTAGGTAACAGACGACAAGACAAAATATTCTGAACTGTGCGGTGGCAACCATTCACCAAATTAAACCTGCTCTTCATACCCTCGTGAAAGCAGTTTTCATTCGTTACAGCTGTTTCCAGATATTTCAGCTTATCCACATTTTCAAATGATTCATTGGCTTCCTTTGTATTACGATTTGGTCCAGTAGTCTGGTGACGAGTCATGAACACACGATTAGTGCTGAGATTAAGTGTCTCATGGCGGGGAGAATGTCTATTGTGATCTTATAGATTGTGGCACCAAATAAATGCACACTGGTCACTAAATAGAGATATTCAAATTCTTCGTTTCTTACAACGGCCTAATATTGAAACGTGTGGATTATTTATCTGCGCCAACATAAAACAAAAAATACGCTTACACCGGCGATTACTGGGGCTTGTCATCTAAGTTCTAGAGCGGTGTAGTCTGGTGGTTTAATAATGTTTCAGAGGTCCTTGCTGCGTCCATCATCAGGACGATGAGTGTCTGATATTAATAAAATATAAAAGAATTTTCTTCCGAAATGATAACAACTACATCCAACTTCCACGAATGAGACAACCCACTTGTGTGATCTTGGATGAAGACTTTGTTCTTGCATTTTTAATGGAGCCAGTATCATTCCAGGCATGAATATGTGACAGGCCAGTCACATACCACCGCTACAGATTTACTGAAGCGAACCGGAATACTAACGTGGT
This sequence comes from Zootermopsis nevadensis, assembly GCF_000696155.1. The sequence goes on from NW_019061336.1 coordinate 1,554, forward strand.
ATAAAGTCCAAGAATTGTAAAAGTATCCATTGAGAAGTCATTCATCTGTAAGTGCGAATCGAAGGGAGTTTGATGGTGGTGTGATGTGTTGACTGATGTGGCAGCACTCTCGCTGTCGAGAGCCACAGATGAGGGAAATGGAGCCGCTGAATCTCGAGGTGTCTGTCGCTAGCTAAGTGGTGCCCTTCCAGGAAGTTAGTTAATCACCCACGCGTTATATCCGAATAGGCACAGAGGTTCTCGTAACTCACTATGCATATACCAGAAAACGTTTTCCTTGTACCTGTCTCTCAGCTGTAAATGCAAAGATTTTCACCCCACCCCCCTCCCCCAAACCCATCAGCCATCAGGAGCTAACTGTAATTAATGCAGCAGCGGATAAACATTCAATGATCGTCATAAGGTACAAGTCGGTTGATAAATACTGTTCGATTGTATTTTCTTTTGATTTACCATTTTTTTCATCTAAACCACAAAGATTAAAACATATCTGTTGTCTCATCTTGTGTAACGAACGTAGAGTGAAGGTAGAACTTCAAAGATATCTGACGATGTTAAGTTATGACGGGTCCAAAGACCCAGCAAACAAAACTGTATATTTTTAATAAACGTTTAACACGTGCCTAGTAAAAGTAAAGTAAAGTTTGTCCCACTATACGCCATGTAGGCGTTTGGGGTGAGTGGAGGTATAGCTCCTCTCTTCCTTGACCTCGGCACTAGATGGGGGTGAGTGGTCAGCATCACGCCCCGGCCGGCTTTTGCCTAGTAGTAATTTTAAATTAAAAATCATCTAATATGTCAATACCCGGTTATCTCAATAATGAAATTTGAATTATTTTATTTTATTTGCGAACAAAATTAAGAATTAATCGTGTTAAAGACAACTGGACCAGGGAATTTCTATATATATTTTGTTTAAAATAAGATGGGTATCTATACTTACTCACGGAACGTTCGGCGACGATATTCTTCCATGCGCAATTTCTACAATCAAAATACAACCTCACACTCTGATGTAAACCAGCTATTGAGCAACTTTCTTCCTTGGCCTGATATCGTGGTCCCTCTTCTACCATAATTCTCTAGTTTGTTGCGCTGCATAAAGGTAATTGCATCACAATGAAGGCAGCACAGACGTCACATAGCCAATTACTATTCAAAGCTTCTACCGTATCAGTGGGTATCATCCACATTATAGACCAATGGCTCGTGTGACGTCATCTTGTTAATTACTCCGGCAACTTAATTGGTCCAGGGTTCCAACAGAAAGAGGAGATGAGGAGGGTACGACACATCGAATTAACCTTCCTCCCTGGTGTCGTCATTAAACGGTGGATAATTACTTTCAGCTTAATCAACTCCCTCCTTCTCGTACTGTTACTACTGTACTGTCCATATTTCTGTGCCGCGTAACTTTATTGTAATGTTGTGTAGCAAATGGGACACCACCGTCTCCCTTATTTGATGAATGATGTACACCAGACTGGATAAAGTTCGAACAGATCTTTTGATGTTCTCGGATCACAAGAGAAACAGAGGCGAAAAAGGGTACTAACGGTTCTTTCAATATTAAACTGCTCCAGCTACAGGCAACAGGAATTAAAAGATGTAAAGAAGAGGGCGAACATGAGCTGTAAAATTCCATACAAGCATTCGTATTTTAAAACATTACATTGACGCCTTAACAACTGAAAACTTACTCATACAAATTTATAAGTGTCAGATGAAGATGGCTGTCTTCTGGATTGTAGCGCCGTGATTCATGATTCATCGCCCTGATGATGGAGGCAGCAAGGAACTCTGAAACGTCGGTAAACTTATACCAGACTACACGGCGCTGCGATCCAGAAGACAGCCATCTTCGTACTCACCGCCGTGAGAACCTAAAATCCTACTGTCAGCTAGTTTCGTATTTCGCCTATCCAGTACAACTGCACTGATAATACGACTATCTGTCTGTAGACAATCAATCATTCAGACAATAAGTTAATACGTTTGCACACACACACAGCTTGTCCTCCGTCATGGTGTAAATGTTTTGTCTGTATTCTTTACTTAAGAACTTAAAGGCTACACGTTTCACGCATTGTTATTGAATATTAAGCTCTTGAATTCTGATAGAGGATATTAATTTATCCTTGTCTCAAATTTTGAAGCTCCTCCAAAGCCAGGAACTCAGAAACAAAAACAAATCCTACAAAAAAAAACTCATTTTTACATTAAATATTTCTATTTCAGAATATGTACGATAGTTAGTTATTCACTTTTCAGTACTACAAGACGCACATTGGATATCTGCATTCGTAAAGATTTACTTTTGGAGTATATTCGTTTCTACTGGTAAAAATTATTTGTTCTTACGTTCTGAATACACCATTTAGAATGAACCCGCATTAAAATTAATTTCTTTAAGCGTTTGTCTTTTAAGTAACAAATGTCTGCGTCAATTCCGCCATTCTCATCATCAGGGTAATCATCGCCCTGATGACGGACGCAGCAGGTTCCTCAGAAATATCGGTCAACTTCTACCAGACGACTCGGCGCATTGACCCAGATTACAGTCATTTTCATGACATAGGATAAATACGTAGAAGATAACTGACGAAGTATCAAACGCCCTCTGTCACCACTATGACTGAGACTTGTTTTTAAAATAATGCCACCATCTTTATGCAGATGTGGGTGCTGGAGGCGTCGGCGTGGGAGGTGCTACGACGATCAAGTGTGAGAAGACGTACGAAGTGTGTGAGGGCTGTGGGCAAAAGATCCACGATCGTTTCCTGATGAGAGTGGCTGACGCGAGCTGGCATGAACATTGCTTGGCCTGCAGTGAGTGCGGGGTTCTCCTCAGCCACTCCTGCTACTGCCGAAACGCCAAACTATACTGTAAGGCGGACTATGATAGGTAAAATACATATAGCTTCACGTCATACGTTTATTTATTTTATTTTGTTTCATTGCATAGACTGATAAGACGAAAGCGGAAAGACTGTTACAGTATCAAATGGTTGCCTCAAATAGATATTTATCAAATTCCTCAAAACTGACTCATATAAGATCAATTTTAATAATATCTCCAATCTGCTCCTACCGTCTTCGTCGCTTCAGTTTTTTTAATCAGAATATTATATATTTACTTTCACGAATTATTAATTAGAAAAATAAATGTAATCCAATTATTTCGCATTATTTCATAGCACTGCCGATTTTGTGCTTTGCTTTGCTTCTAGACAGATTATCATTAAATTATTTTCCAATTTATTGAAAGTTGAATGATCTTTTAGGTCGATATACAAACTGATAATCATTTCGATACACCCGGACCTGTTCAAAATCTGTTAAAGTTCACATTTAAACATAATGTACTGCCATTAATAAAAAAAACAATTGCCCTTTTAACGCATGCGGCTGGCTGCTGGCTAACAACCATGGATCACCTAGTAAACTTACTGCTCTCACCCTTCCGGCAATTCCCCAACTGTAGCATATCAAAACATGGCCTTCGCATTACAGTATCAAGTTGCTCAAGACTCATGACTCACCTGCCTTTCCTTCGGTGAAATGATTTTAAAACACTTTTGTCACTTCATCACTTTCACAAAACAATTATAACACTAACACAGCCCTTTTAAGTTTTCACTTGCACACAAGAATATGTCACTAATACGTCACAGCGGATTACCAACATATTTGAATCGAATTCTCTCTTACTATCCAACTTAATAACTTTTAAAATGGAAATTTCACTGCAGATGGCAGAGAAGTTCAAGAGATCAAAGTAACTACGAACTCGTACATTGAAGCGTAAAGAACATCTTACTACTGTATTGAGTGCCATCTGTGGAACAACCGGCAATATTACCAACATATTACGAAACGAACGACATCTATCGATCTAAGTTGTACACATGAACAAATTAAAAATGGGAAAGTTCAGTTCAAGATACTTTGTAAAAAATTTCCTTCTTCATTCTCGAGTCCAAAAGATAAAAATATGCAAAAAAAAATTCCCGTTGTATAATAATCTTATGTCTCACTCTGAGGGAGAAAAATTAATTTGTAGAATATTTTGGTCAGATATATGAGAAAGAAAACTACCTTTTTTCTGATATTATCTAAGTGATGAATTAGATATGAATCGAATTATTTAGGACTGAGGATATGATAATGTTCTGCTTGGTCAGAGCTATCACTTGCCTTATAGGGCGATGACATGTGTATGGAGTAATGGAGTATAAAATTGAAGAACCCACCTCCTGTGTAATTTAATTCACCATAATGAAGTAAACTACAATTTTTCCTGTTCATTTGTTTGAGTGTGAAATTTTTATCTGTCACCTGAACAGAACATCAACTGAAAGTGTTTAAAATTACCGTCAATTTTCACTTATTTCCTTAAACATTCATTTACAAATTTAAAAACATAACCTCAACTTATTCATGGATTGTCCAGATATTCTTTCATTGAACTAACAAGAACAATGACACATCACTTACTATAATTCATTTGAAAGTTTAGTCTTTCCAAGTACTTCTGTCTTTTCATAAATACAAGACACACATAAATGCTTATTACATGTTCTGGAGAATAAAGTAATATTGGCAGCTCTACTGCATACTTCGAAAAAAGTAAATATTAATGCTTTCCTATTTGAAGGTACAGGAAAGAATACACTTTAACTTTGTAACTGTCATATTAAAGAAAATTTTTGTTTTGCTAAGGTAAACAAATTTGCAAACAATGAAACAGTTTACATGCAACAAAAAACAATGACCATATTCTTTTGTCTCAGATCCTGTACCTAACAGTCTGTTATTTGTTTTAGTTCTCTTTTACCTTCTGAAATGGTATTTAGTTTCTGAGATGACAGGTCTCTCGAGGAAAATTCTTTCCGTATCACCCATAGTAACAAAATAACATCTAGGAAAAGAATTTCATTACATTCTAGATAAAGTTAATTCTTATAACAAGAAATAAGGGCTCATTAGGATCTTCTTATACATTCCAGACATACTTGGAAGTCAATAAATATTACGCTATGAACCAAAAACTAATCCACATTAATTACTATCAAAATGTATTGCTATTGTTACGCCATCACATCAACTTTTATAATGGAATAAACTACACAAGAATTACCCATTCCAATTTGCTTATGACGAGCTCCTTGACCAGATGTTACACAATTAATTAAGCCAGTGAAAGTTACATAACAATTTTATTGCTTTGCTTTTCACGTAGAATAATATTATGTTAAAAATGTTCTTTAGTTCATTCGCTATCCCATCAATCATCCACCATTCTTCATAAGTATGTTGCTTTAAAGAAATATTCTTTTGTCATTATGGAAGACTAATGTATTGATACTCGAGTGTTTAATTCAATATAGATCTGCAACCTTAATAAACTTACAAATAATAACATCAGCTGAGTAACTTAAATCTTTAAGGAACTGAAAATATTACAGGTGCAATGCTATAATTATAATTCTGGAAATACATTTTGAAAATATCCATAGCTTTATGACCAACCCAATTTAAATAAATATCGCTTTCTTGGTGACTAGTCCGCATTTGTATTATAGGAAGTTTGGTGTGAAGTGTTCGAGATGTGGAGACCGGTTGCTGCCACGTGCAGAGGTCATGCGTGTCCAGTCACATGTGTTTCACCTTCAGTGCTTTGTTTGTGTGGTATGCTGTCAACCTTTAGTGAAGGGTGCAGAGTTCGTGCTCCGAGGTGGACAGCTCTTCTGCAAACAGGAGTTTGAAAAGGAACTGTACATGATGCAACAGGCTAGTCCATCAGGTACAAACAAAATCATGTTTTTTATTATCATATTTGCTATTCTGAATTTATGAAAAGTCTTTTATGTTATCTATGTCTTCCATGTATTTTTGATTGGATTTCCTTTTCTCAAAATTTCAGTGTATCTTAAGCTAAGTAAAGTGTTCGTTGTGTGAAAATAAGACTGAGGGACCTCATCAGTGCCCTTATATGGCTCAAAGTATATGAGATTCAAATATAAATGCTGTTTTAGCAACTTTTATGGTATAAAAAAGTTATTTGCTCAGTACAATTTTAAACAGATTCAACATTCATGCGTGTCTCAAGATTTTTTTATTTAACAGGTGACGATTTAATAGATGAGAACAGCAGACCAAGGGATGGCAGACGAGGTCCGAAAAGGCCAAGAACAATCCTTACTTCAACACAAAGAAGGCAATTTAAAGCTTCATTTGAAATTAGCCCTAAACCATGCAGAAAGGTAATAAAAATCCCATGTACATTCACACAACATATATTTATATATTATGTATTCCTACATTGTAACAAATCTGACATGGGTAGTGAATTATTTATTAAAAAGTTGCTACATCCTTCGTAGTGCTAGACTGACATGGTATTTCTGCAACATAAAAATCATTATTAATATTATCATCTTAGCAAGACAGGTTATTTTAACTAAACAAACAATTAATTTGATCTCACTATATTAACAAATGCACAGGTGAGAGAAGCACTGGCAAAAGAAACAGGGCTGAGTGTCCGAGTAGTACAAGTGTGGTTTCAGAACCAACGTGCCAAAATGAAGAAGCTACAGAGGAAAGCAAAACAAGAGGCAGATCAGAAATCTTCAAGTGATAAGGACAAAGACAGCAAAGATGAAAAAGCCATCAAACAAGAACCTGCTTCTGGAGACCACAGTATGTGACAAACTTGTCGTATTATAAACAGAACTTAATCCTTTGCTTGTTCCCATTATATTGTTATCTAGTGTTGTGAATACATTATCAATTCAAACCACTTCTGTTGTTTCTATACTTGGAACGCAATATTATGACGCACAAACATCTGTCCCTGTATGTTGTACTTATCATTTCTTGTTTTTATTTCCAGATCATTATCTTGGCCTTAATGGACTTAATATGCGAGACACTGGTGATGCAACTTACACACCATCAAGTAGTCAACCATTAAATCCCAACATTCCCTATTCACCTGATGGTATGACTGATACCTATTATAATCTCATAATAGTATTTTCCAAACTAAGGACCATACAATCCATTTGACCACAAACTAATAATAATGATGATGATAATAATAATAATAATTAATCTAAACACAAATTTACACACAGTTTTATTATTAAGTTGTCTATTATAACTAGAAATTTTGGGCCTGATGCACAGAAACCTCCATTCACAGTTCATTGGACAAGGGGTCATTAATACTTTTTATATGAATTAGATTGTTAATATAAGATATATGGTGGGAAACAGCCTTCCTCTAAAACCCTCCTTGTCAGTTCCTTACCCCACACAATGCACATAACAAAATCCACTTTAAAATGTAAATTTTTATGTAAATCAACTTGAATATGTATTCATCACTTGTTCCGAACTCAGTTTTATTAAACACAATATAAAAATGTAAGACAATAAATCAGGCTCTGGAGGTTTGTTTCTAATAAATTGCACTGTGGAATTTAAATGGCACATCTACCAAATATCTATAACTATCTATAACTACAGTTCTATGTTAAAATCTCCACTGTTCATGTCATATTCTCTGAGGATGGCAGTTGTCAGTAATGTCTATTGAACATGTTGCCAATAAATTGTAAATACATACTATTAGAGAAATATTTATCTACAAATAAATATACTTCAATAAATAATAAGATATAATATTCATATGATATCCATTTATTTGCAGATACGTACCCTACACATTCTGGTGAGAGCTTCTGCAGTTCAGATATTTCATTAGATGACAGCACCAACTTTGAACAACTGGATGAAGGAGGATCTGACACACTGTCACTTCAGAACCTTGACATGCAAGCGCCGCATCATCCGCCGCAATCAGAAAGTCTTCTGCCGAGCATTGTGCAAGTCAACCCCATTGACAAACTGTATCTGATGCAGAATTCATATTTCAGTACTGAGCAGTGAACTAATTGAAAGAATAAACCAGATGAACTGTTTCTTGTATTGGGTAACAGGGTCCTAATTACAAAATTCTTATACTCATGTAACTTAAACCACAATGAAGGAATGTTTACTTGGAATTCTTATATTAAAAAGAAATCATGATACCATAAATGTATTATCATAAACTGTACTAAATCCACACTCAAAATTGTATTCTGACTTTAATAGGGCTTTAACGCAAGATTCTAAAACATTTAATACTGACAACTCATTTTCATTGTGATATAGATATAAGTATTAGAATGAGAGTCATTTTTATGTCTACTGTGAAACAATATGAAGCAGAATTAGACTCCTTTTTCATGAATTCTATGGCTTATTCAAGCTATAAATTGAAAATTAAATTTTAGTACTGTATAACCTAAAAAAAAATTACAAAGGGGACTCATTTCTTAAACTAACACAAGTGTATTTAATATGCATGGCAACAAAATAACAATTATTTCAAAGCAATCATACTTTGTAAAATACTTCTGCTTATTTAAGAAAAAGCCTCTAATGACAGAATTATGGAATCCACTTATTTTCTAATATGCAATCCAGCCTTTGTACGTTATACACATTTAAGTTTTCAGTGTTGTCAAACTTGTTGTCATGATGTCTTGATAACTTAAATGATCCAGTAAACATTATCATTGTCTACAATTGTGAATACCATGGGCTACATTTGAATACTTCAGTCTGACAACACATCAAATTGGTTGTAACTCCAAAGGTGAAGTTTCCAGTTAGATACAGCCAGTCCATGTTTCTAAATAACATGATCTTTTTTTTTAAAAAAAAAAAATGTGGAAATGTTTTAAGAAGAAAGAAGATGCAAAAGTATAAGAAAGCTGTAGTTTATAAGTGTTATGATTTTTATTATAGTGGTCTCAAATTTGGGAGATCAGAAAGCACTGCTTTTGTTACTGATTTTCAGTAACCAGGCCTATTGCTATGATGGAGCATAATTTGGGACATGTGAACATATGCAGGACCCATTTATGACTTCTACACACTCTTAAAAATCATATTGTGTTACAAATATTGTGATGATTGGATCAACAAGATTTAGATTTTAAAGATATATTAAATACAAATAAAAATATAATTGGCTGCACATTTATTCCAGCTCATATTTTAAACAGCAACAATAAGCTCTATGTAATATGAAATTTGTTCCAGAATTGTGACAAAATACATTTCCATGCCATAAAATAGTGTGAATCTGTAAACAAGGTCAATAATAGCCAAGCAAGAATAGATATTAATCAATTTATTATTTGGTGACTTAATTATGCTTTTTCACCTGCATAAGTTACCCCAGCATAACATGGCAGGACCAAGTGCAACTATACAAAGACCTCAATCAGAACAGCCAATCTTTTGACCAAGATTTTAATCACATCTTCAATCATACCAAATGACAAGGAATAGTGTAAAGCTATAATACATGAACATATTAGCATGGACACTATAATGTCCCTGCTTAATATATCCTCATTTAATGTTTTATTTATGTAGTCCATCCCAATTATCAGTGATAAGTTCCTTCCATTAAGGTTTTCCTCAGTGAAGTATTCATAACTACAGCCTCCAGCAAGACATTAAAGGAAGATTTCATTACTATAGTGCATAAACTCACATATGTGATAAAACAGATGTATGCACATGATTACCTACAGTGCTACCAGAATATACTAGCATGTGTGAATGCATATTGTCATATTTATTCTTTTCTCCTCATAGGTTTCATTTATTTCCATATTTATGTTCAATGCTTCTAATTTCATACACATTAATTATTTTATAGAAATTAAGCATTTTTTTTGTACATCTGAAACACAAATAACTGTACCTATGATAATCTTATGCTTCAGGATGTTTCCAAACTTCATCCCACTGAGATTAAATAATCATATTTATTGCCCTCACAACAAAACATTGTACGTCCTCAAAATTAAAAAAGTTAATTACTGTGCTATCTAGTAACTTAAATTGCAGTGGAAAACCTGCAAACTACCATTAATTTTCTCAGAGAAACAAATATTTCTTATTCATTATATGCAAGTATTTTGTACTTTTTCATCATGTATTTCCCTTCTTTCTAATTTTGATTAAAAAAACAACAAATTTTAAACTACTAAATACATTCGGTGGGAGGAATGTGGGTGAGAAGTGTTTGAATGGTAAGTTGCAAGAGATTGATTACCATTCCAAACTAATTTTGAAATGTCATGTTCAGATTTGTGCACTGCAAACTGAAAACCATTCTGTTGGAAGATATTACCAGTCAGTCCACTGACCTGAACTTAAGATACTACATAACACTTATTGTGCTCAAATATGACACTAAACAAACAGAATATCAACAGTCCTTTGCTTTTGGCTTGTGTTCCAACTAAAAGAACACGTAAATGTTCTGCACCTTTACTGTATGTGTACTTACCCTGCTGTTTGCATGAAGTATTGCTTTATGTATAAATAACCATCTTCTGTAATTAGATTCCAGAAGAATGCACAATCATGTCAGGTGAGTAACTAGTGCACATGTAAATAAATATGTTCAGTTCCTTATAAGTAATCCAATGGCACACTCCCACTTATTTCAGGTCATTATGTTTGCAAAAATTTGTTCAGACAGATTGTAACTGTATTGTGAAACATGCCCATGAATAAGCACTTGTCCTCTGCATTCTGGTGACATGATAATTCAGGGACTTACAGAATGTCTAAACCAATTCAGATTGGTTTTTATTTTTCAGCATACAGTACTACCAAACTTAACCTAAAATTACATTATTTTTTCAGATTTGTTTCCTGTTTTATTATCAAATGTAATTACCATCACATAAGATTTCACAGTGACTAAAATTTACAAAATCCTCTTGTGTGATCAGCCACATCAATTCAGAGCAAAAGTCCAATATTTCAGAGATCTTCTCTTAGTTTATCATCATTCAATGATAATATACAGAAAAGTCTCTGAAACATTGGACCTTTACTATGAACTGATGTGGTTGATCAGCCAAAACAATTTTATCACTTAATTACCATCAGTTACCTTTCATCAAATAAACAGTTTTTCTCCAATTAATAGTTTCCATATTCTCCATATTTTATTTAAGTTAAAGGGCTGCAGTGTGAGAAACTTAAAATGTAAAATTAAAAAATAGTTCCTCAAATGTTTATATGATTTCAATTTCAGTGAATGAATGTAATTCTGATTATTTATGTGGGCAACAAAAATGTCAGTGAGTTACAGAAGACCTGAAAAATTTGCATCACTGGTAAAGACAAATTAAATACTCATTACAGTCTGTAATAATTTATCCTATGTCAGAAAAGGTACTGGAACCTATGTACATAAAACTGCCAGAAATGTATTTTACAATATAATAAACTGCATCTTTTTATTTCTCCCCTCTCCATCTCCTATTTTAAACAATATTGTAACATTTAAAATTGGATCAACAGAGCACTTAAATAACAATACACACATACTATACACAATGTACAAAATATATTAATAATCAAGAAACTGTGTTGCCACATGAATTTCAGTTTTATTTTGTAAGTTTGGCAATGTAAATTATGTGGATTGTGATCTTCTAGATTGTGTTGTCTGCAGATGGTTCCCATTTTGGAGGAATACTGGTGACAACCTACAAGAGTACAGGATGTCACACCCAAGACCACAATCCACAGTTTCATCACCACAGAAACCTAAAATCTAACAAAGTAACTGATTCATGCCCAACAAAACATGTCTCTCTCCACTGTCACCTATGATTTGTGCAACACGTACCTTTGCCAATGAGGAACTGCTTGACAACTGCCTTCATCACCAGATCGAGGTCCATGTTGCTCCTAGAATATTCAAATATGTCTGGAAATAAATGCTATGCCATGCAGTACAGTGTATCTGCATGACTATGGACCACTTTAAACATTTATTTATTTACAGCAATATACATAAAATATACCAGTTCCTACACATCTGACAGAAATGTTATTCATAAATCCCTAATTCAATCAAAGATTTAAAATGATAAGACATTTCTACAATATAAATTTTTATTGCCATTTACAGTTGTTTAGAAATACATGGAAAAATATAAGCTAGTCATGCCTTAAACTGATTAGTGAATTTAAATGATACTTGGAAACGAATGTATCTAATTCTTACTGTTAAATCGTATTTACTCTCATAGTTTCTGAACGTTATTACGCCTGCAATGAATATAACACAAAACCATGTGGACTACAGAATCATAATATTCTAGAAAAAAAATTTAATTTCCTTGCAGTCATTTCATCTAAAACCAAAATCAATATTCTTGATTAATTCTTGGCTTATTTAATGGCATTTTATCAGCTATTTGGGTTATGTACCATCAAATGGTATGATGATATGAAAAAGGTAAATTGCAAAATATATAGAAAAGAGCAGCAGTAGCTTACTTTATAGTATTTCTCTAACCTTTACCTGGAGGAACTAACATAAACCATAACAAAGGTATGATAGCCAGCCTCCAAACTAAGGTATGAACACATATGATTTGAATATTAAACAGAAGTATCAACTACTTGATAATGACATCAAGCATCTATATCATTTAAAGATTCAAATTTTGACTACCTAACTGCTCAATCTCTGCAAAATATTTCATGATTTTTGTGTACAATACATATTATTATCTCATACACTCACTCACACATACATTCCTTTTTTACCAAAAAAAATGCTATGTAGGAAAAAATAAAGTTTCTGATAATGTAACTGTTGTTTTACTCATTATGTGTCTTCCTTATACCGGCTTTACAATTTATGTCTTTCGAGGCGCGCCCACACCGCGCGGTCAGCTGGCGATCTGTTGACGTGGGCGGGACTAGTCCGTGTTCTTCCCATGAGTCACAGGCGAATCAGTTTCATTGCGTCTCTTGTAGCGGATTGACGTTGATAATATGGTGTATAGTATTAAGTGTGTCCTTAGTCAAAACATATGCCAAATATTCATCCTACGGAAGATGCCGCCGTAAATTTTGCAGACATTTTCCTGGTGTAAGCGTTCCTAGCAGGCTCATGATAGAGAGCTTAGTAAAAAAAATTTGTAGTACAGGATCAGCTTTGGATAAAAACAACAGGAAACGACAATTCATTTCGGCAATATCCCAGAAGAGCTTCGTCGAGTATTTAGAAATATGTTAACAAGATGTGAAGCTTGCCTGCAAGCACAAGGAAGTCACTTTGAACATCTTTTGTGATTTAAGGTAAGAACAATTAATGTAATAACATGTATCAGTGACGAGAAACACTCGCAGCTCCCTGTTACTAGCGGCACTGAAACTGATTCACCTGTGACTCACAGGAAGAACACGCACCAGTCCTGCCGACGTCAACAGATCGCCGGCCGACCACGAAACGCAAGCCACGCCCCGAAAGACACAAATTGTAGACCCGGTACTTCATCTAAGAGTTATGTCATCTAAGATTTAACAATAGCTGAAAATAAAAATGTCGCATTGTAAATTTTATCACCACACTATAAAACATAACTTACAATTTTTCCTTTGCCTCGCAACATACCTTTCAAACTGTTACAGTAACATTAAACTTCTTTCACATGACATTCAGAACAGAAAATAAATAACAGAATAAAAAGTCCATTGCTGCATTGCTTCTGCAGGTACTATTCCAAAGCTTACCTTTCACTCAGTCATTCTCTTGTATATTTAATGAGGTTTTGAATAATTCCATTTCCCAGTCACCAACACAAAAAGTGGGCAAAAGGTAACGAGTGGTGTTAAAAAATGAAAGGCAATGACTTTGCTAACACTAACGAGACTGTACAGCTGCTTCTTTCCTTGCAGCATCTTGTAGAAGCTGAGTGTCTACTTCATCAGCTGGTAACTGAACATAACGTACAACAGAGCCACGGATGAAGCAGTTTTTCACTGATAACTGAAAAGACAAAATACAAATTATTTAATTGAAATTTATCTGAATATGTGGGCTTGTGCAAATATTTTCTGTCATAACAATTTATGGACAACTATAATTTTTATTCAAAATGTTGATCATGTGAGTACTTAACAGGGTACCAACAAAAATGTAATCTCATATGAATTTGTGTTAATCAAACTAAAAATGGTAATATCATAAATATAACTGATGCATATAAATGTTTCTTCTTTATTTAATAGTGCAACTGAATAAAAATTATATGTCACATAATAGAATAATTAATAACAAGAAAGAATGAGGAAGAAAGCAGTTATGGTCCACTGAACACTAGAATAGTAAAACGTGAACAAAAGCATACAGAAGGAAAACTTAATCTAACTTAAGCAATGAATAAAATGCCTGTGGAAAAGAGCATAACAACTTCTTTCCTGACTGTAGGCCAAATGTATTTACAGTACTGATTTAACATTAGTTACTTACCATGTGGGGATATTTATCTGGATCTGTGACACTAATATCCGTCAACTTTATGTTTAAGTACTGGTCAACAGAATGTAAGGTGCCACATATGCTGAAACCATCAAACAAGCAATTGATAAAGGATGCAAACATATATGGCAACTGCTCTACAAAGTCGTTCTACCACTTTTAACACATCAGTTCTATTCTCCAACAAAATGTTCCATAGACATAAGGATGTAGGATTAGGTTAAAGGCTTTGAAAATTTAAAGAGTGAAATTGTATTTTTGTACCTCTGTAAAACATGCAAGTATTACATCATTAAAACATTTTTATACTTGTTAACGCTTCTTAATTTTCTTTTGTTTACAAAAATACATCTTGAATATACAACTACCAATAAGCAAGTATGGCAACTTTATGATAGCTGTAACCTAACCTACCTCAGATCATTCTTCAGCTCCACTACAACGTCTTTTCCCACAAGCGACTTGAAGAAAGAATAAAATAACTGAAAGAGGTACACAAGAATAAATTATATGTTTAAAAATATAAGCCAATCAACTGTTCACCACAACCAAATAAAGAATTTACCATTATAACCTACAATACCACATACGCTTCTATACGTTTTAAATACTTCCCACGTTCCTCGTAAATATCTGCTACGATAGCAGGCTTGCCAACATGATAATAATTGTCTCACTTAGTAAACCCACGGTTACTACATAATCGTGAAAACAATGACAATTTGGTTTTCTCTAAAATCCACGAAAATGAAGAAAAATACTCGAAGATGGTTAAAAAACAAATAAAGTATTTTTTCCCACCACGAGTTACAGGAAGATGAGGTTTAAGGTTCTCGCGGTGGCTGTAAAGCCGTCCTTTGTAATTTTACGGGTTGTGGTTCCCTGTCGACCTATATGTATATATGAAAGATTTTGAGGATTTTGTTGCGGTGTAGGTGCCCATTGTCAGCCACGGTGGTTTAGCTGTGGCCTTGTAATCCTGGGGTATCGGGTTCGATTCCCGGCGGTGCCCGAATTTATAACTTGTGTTAGGCAAGGCCGTGGTCTAGGCAACACGGAGTTTTCCTCCGGTGGCTTCCCCGGTTTCTCCGTGGCATCCCAACAATTACTCCATTCACACACAGAAGAAGGCTATGGCAAACCACTTCTGGATCATTTGCCAAGAACGTATATGAACAGGTCCCAGTCCGGGAAAATGATGGAAGGATCCTGTTCATATGGACCTGTCGTCAGACAGAACACTAAAATAATAATAATAAATAGGTGCCCATTGTGGTTTTGCGGATTGGTGCTTTGTAGATTTAAATATGAACCCCTCAAATAAAATTAAAGAAATTAATCTGAAAAATATGATCCGGCGCCGCAATGTACCGTGGACAACACCACCGACAGGACCAAACTTTTAAATCCGTGTTGGGCACAACTACCTAAAAGTCGACACAACCTACGAAACCACTGTGGACATATGTGGAATTTCCCTCTTTTAACTGAACACAGGTACACCAACTGTGCCTCTTACTATTCTTGCAACTAGAATGACATAAAAACGAAAATTCCTATTGTGGATAGCCGATAACTCTCTAATTAGTGTTACGTTTTGCGGGACACATACAATGGTTTTGGTGGGCTGCGGTGTACTTGGGAGTGTAGTTAGGATGGGGACGATGAATGATTTGGAATTTTTTCAGGAAACCTCTTGGAAAACGTCCACTTGGAAGACCGAGAAGGATGGATCTTTGGACACTGGTTTTGAAGAACAGAGGAGGCTTGAGCCGGCTCAGGAAAGTGTCCAGTGGAAGGTTTTGGTATTAGCAGTGTCGGACGTTCAGATTGTGCTCCTGCAGAGTTAGTTTAAATTATTTCCACTTGAAAATGTTATCTGTGCAAATTAGCATTGTATATTCACTGTATTCTAATGGAAATTTACTGGAACAAAATCAATCTCGTTAATATAGAGGAATAAATAACTTATATCGGTTTCCAACCCAATCTCTTTGATACCATTGTATTTAGCTTTAGTAACAATACATATCGTTATTGCCACATTGACTTCTTGCTCTTTGGCAAGCCGGCTGAATTCTAATGATGGAGGTTATGTCCTCCAGGACCTGGACTGCCAGGCCTGCCCCCAGGTTGATTTATAGGTTTCCCGTTGTTTCCAGGGTGGTTGCCTTGAGGTTTCCCGTTGTTCACAGGGTGACTGTTGCTGTTCCCAGGATGGTTGTTTCCAGGCCCACTTGGATTAGGACGTGGTTTCTGTGGACCGCCAGCGCGTTTTTGTCTAATATTCGGCTCTTCTGCAATTGTTGACAATGGCCTTTGAAGGGCGGGAGCGTTCTTGGTGGCTCCCGGCTTCGTATCGCCTTTATTTTCTTTTACATCTCGCCTGTAAATATAAATCGGTATCAGAGTTACATCGACCTTCGTATTACAAGCACTCGTAACACCTTTTAGGGGCAGGAGTAGGCTTTATATTTTAACAAATATCATTTAACTGTATTTTTTTATTTTGAAGGAAGGAACTCATAATCTACGTTAGAATGCTATCATTTCTGAGAAGACTGAAAAAGAAACACAAAAAAGATCGATCATAACAGTCGATTTCCGAGCAGAAAATTCGATCATGTATCTCTCGAATACGAGACAGGAATTTAATTTGAAACGACATTTGATAAACATTGGTATTCATTTCTACAATCTGGCGAAACTGATTTTTAGATTTTATCTATATAATAGGCCTATAACTCCTCAGATGTGTCCTACAATGAACAACAGACAGATGGAGGCCAAGTAAAAGTGGCCTAAGGGCAAAGTGAAGTAAGTAGAGGCTTCTAGCATATGTGGCTATGGTGTGAACACACTGTCCCCTACATAACCCCACAGAAAAATATCCGTAATGTCTGATTACTTATCAGACCAAGCAGCTGCTGCATCTCATCAAATCACAATATTGGCTCTGTGTGAAACAACACAGACTTTCAAAAGGTAACTAATTTTAAAGTCTCTCATCTGTGACCACAAAATACCTGAATCAGATAGCCATTAATGAGATGATATTCGAACACAAAGGCTCCATAATAATTACGTAGATGGAACATTGTATCTTTCATTTATTTGTTGTTTCTATGATATGCTGTGACTATCATTAATGGCTTAACGAGGATAATATTTTAGGACTAAATTTGAGTTGATTGGTAACAAAGTTTCATATAGGCACGTATCAGGTCAGACAATTAGGCATACATTTCCAAGTTAGGTAATATAAAAGTACCGTATTATGATGATGAAGACAGAACTTGTCTCCAAAATGTTTTTGACTCAACACTGACGCGGCTAAAAGCCTGAGAAAGTTTTATAACGTCCAGTATTATAGATCCATACGTATTTCTTCGACAAACTAACGCTCCTAAATATTCTCTTGTTTTCTGTGTTCAATTATTAAACACTTCGAAACCTAGATCATGATGCTGGCAGCAGGTAAGCTGAAGAGCTTTTCAAGAAGTGACGCAGAGAAACTTTTTTCAAGAGATAAACAATTAAATTGAATATCTCTATTACAGCACATGCAGATGGGCAAATAGACTTCTAGATTTATTTTTACAATTATTGCCAAAGTCTTTTTGCAATGGCATTTGGTAGTCTGAGCTGTGTGTTTGGTATTAATATTTTATGTCCAGGAGAATTAGGTAGGCTGCAGTATCACGGAAGGGCCTTGTCTATGTAGGCCTGAAAGACACGTTTTTGGATTTTGGTTGTCATTTATAAGCAGCATATTTGTAGGATGCATTACCCTTGCGAAATTAGATTTACATATGCAACATTAATATCGGTGTTTGTCAAGGACTGATACGTACTTTGGAGCACGAAATACGCATAATAAAAAAAAAATGTTCCTACCTCAAAGAAAACCCATTGCTTTCCTACTATAGATATAAATTGTTTAACGCTCTTTACGAAAATAAATGCTGACTATTCTGGGAACCATACGAAACCCAGAAAACGTTCTGTGGACAAAATGCAAAGTTACTTAATTTAAAGCTGGTGGTACATATAATTACCATTGTGCTTGAAATTGTTAGGAAAAGTATTTTTTTAAGCAAGGCGTCGAGAAAAGAATGGCAGTAGGAGATGGTTGGAGGGATAGTATAAAAAGGTCTTTCATAATTATGTTGTACGCTTCATTAAACATCCTATTATGACGGTGATTAAATCAAGGACGATGAGATGGGCTTATCATGTAGATCATTTGGGAGAAATGAGACAATGTCTAGGCGTACATGTGGGAGTAATATTAGACGTATAGTGAATTTTAAGGAAACAGAATATGAAGGCCTGGGCTGGATTCATGAATTTCAGACTAGGATCTAGTAGCAGGCTGTTTTAACACAGTACTGAAGTTTCGGATTTCAAAAGAGGTGGACAATTTCTACACCAACTGATCGACTAATAGCTTCTTTAAAACGACTGTGCTCCATGTAAGAAATGTCAACATAGACGGCAAAGTTCCTCTACATTTCTTGGCAATGGATCTGAGATTTATCGATCCGGGCAATAGAATTTGGAGACGAGAGGAACGTGTAAGCTATCATAATAAAAAGAATTTTCTCAATGCAAATAGTTTATTATAGTGCAAGTTCGTATGTTTGCTGTAAACTTCATACATAAGATATAACATTTAACTTCTTTTGAAATACATTAAAAATACTGGATTAATACTGTATTAACAATAAAATTTTGATATAAAACAAATCTAAATAACACCATTTCTTACGGGATAATATTCTGATAACAATTAACAATTGCTAACAATTATTGTTAACGATTCCTGAAGATATAATTTTAGGTCTTAACCATATATCAAAGTCCTGTTTTTTGAAGTTAATGAATGTCTCATTAGTTATTAAAGGTAAAGATGCTAAAGAACCATCTTTTAAATTTGAAAGCTGAATGTAGACTTCATTAATTTCAAGTGGAATTGCAAAGTTGTATAATTAGAATCAGTCACAGGCTAACGAGGTCCACTCACTTCTGTCGCCTCTCCTCTTTCTTATAGTCGGGGATCGAAGTGGGATGAGAGTCGACATCTCCCTCTTTCTTCTGCTTTCCTAGTTCATCGACGTCTCGCTCTGGTCGTGTAGCTTCTGGCTTGCTTACAGTCAAGGCGGGCTTTTTAACACCATCTTTCTCAGGTGGGGTTTCACGCCTGGGACAAAACGTTCACTGGTTCTTTCATGTACATTAACGTATGTACTTTGACTTAAATTTTTGCTTTAGCACGTTTCAAGACGAAGATGTTAGAATTATTACAAATATTAATTTCAAAGGATTTGAAAATGGTTTGGTCTATCTCAAAGATACTGCTTCTGTATTCCCATTGATAAACCGAACTGATACATAAAAATAAATAATGGGAATCAATATCCAGTTAAATAATTATAAAATATAAAATAAATAAGGAACTAATATTTAAGCAAAAATTAAAATATTCTTTCTTATTCGGGGTTTCTGAACCTGGGATTCAATCTAATAAATAAATGTTCTGATGGTGAGCAGATAATTTTTACGATTTCGTAAGGATAATTTTAGCTTAAAATAGTTTTGTTTTCTTTCATAAATTGAATAACGTTCTGTTTTTTATTTTGTAATGTTTTATTAAAGAGTTAATATTGCCGTAAATTAACAATTTAATTGTTGAAGTATTTAATTTTAAGTAAAACTGCTGTCGTTACCTTTTTTTGGCAAGAGGAACATTTATCAGAGGCTCTTTCTGGATACATACGTCAAGGATACATTCTTGCGTCTCTAACACGGTTTTATATTTTTGACATTTTATCTGAAAATCTCTTGATACACGCTTACGAGATAGAATGTTATAATACACCTGCTTTGTCACGGCGAAGCAGAACGAGTAGAGAGTACAGATACAAAAGGGTATACTCACTTTGATTTGGGTTTGGACTCGTCCTTCTTTGCATCAGAACTGCTTTCTGAGGGCTTAGCTGGCTGAGATTCTGGTTTCTTTTCCTCGGCATCTCGAGCGACTCTGCTCGTGGCTTCTGTTGGTTTCGTGTATGCAGGCTCTCCTGGTTTCTTTGCTACTTCGATTGGATTCTCTGGTTTATCAGCTTCTTGTTTCTCAGATTCACGCCTGCGAATATGAGCACCTGTTATAACCCTTTGAGAATTTATGTAAAGCTCACATTGAAATTAAGAGCGGACAATTCAAGAAATGTTTGCTACCATGCAGTTCAGAAACTTCTCCTTACGCATTCTATCGAAAACTAAACTAAACAAAACTATAATTTCACCTGATTTTTGTACGGGTGTGAAACTTGGTCTTTTACATTAGGGATGTTTAAGAACAGGGTACTTAGAAGGATATTTGACCATAAGAATAAAGTTACACGAGGCTGGAGAGAACTGCATAATGAGATGTTCCATAATTTAAAGTCTTCAACACTTATTATTGAGATTATGAAATTAAGCATAGTGAGATGATCAGAACGTGTAGAATTTAAAGGAGAAATAAGAAATAAGTACATAATTTTGGTTGGAAGGCTTGAAGGGAAAAATATCACTCAGAAGTTCTAGACGTAGATGGGGATAATATTAAAATGGAGGTCAGGTAAATATAGTTTGGAAGCTGTGGATATGATTCATCTTATTCAGAATAGGGACTGGTGGCGTGATCATGTGAACACGGTAATGAATCTTTATGATTCACGAAAGGCAGAGAATTTCTTAACTAGTTGAGCGTACTAGTAGGTTCTCAAGAAAGTCTCCTTTCCATGGAGTTGTTTATTCAAAGTTGCATTGTTTCTGAAGTTTACCCTCTAGAAATTGGCACTGAATCCACATTTTCAAATAAAATAAATATAAAAAATATATGAATATCAAAGAATTACAATTTAACTCCACATTCCATCAGCGTTGCGATATCAGAAGTAGATAACGCATTAAACAATTTTCGTTATAACATCAAAATAGAGCAAAATTATGTACACACTGAATTTAAAATAAAGACATAGATTACAAGTGAACAAAGGCTTAGAGGATTCAGAAGCGTGTCCCTTTAAAGCAAAATTGTAACCTTACTTTTACGAATACCGAATATCGCATCGTGGCCGAGTGGTTAGCACTCCTACTTTGTATCCGGGAAATCCCTAATCAAAATTTCGCCCCGGACGCCGAATATTCTGGCTGTTTTATCGTTATTTTCTCAGTCCCTCCAGGAAAATTAGGTGACGATTACTTCAATCTGTATGCTTTTTAAATCTATTATTCATCAATTATCATATCATTTGACACTATAATTATGGGATTAACTACTGAAAGCATCGTTAAATAAACAATTAGGCCACAGAAAAGTTACATTAATTTTTTTTATTAACCTCTTTCAAAAAATTTTGAGTCCGAAGATAGAATAAGATTAGAGTTATAATACAGAACATCTAATCTTCATACTACTTTCTGTACAAATATTCTGTACTCACTTTGTCCTCTTATCATGAGGAATTTCTCCTGGCAGAATTACAGCGCCAACTGTTGTCGAATCCCTGTGAAGTAGACAACGATTACCTGATTTTATCTAAATAAGTATCTATGTGAGTGTGTGTGTGTTTGTATGTGTGCTTGCATGTTTAAACGCGTCTTGTAGAGAAAAATTATTGCAAAGACCAACAGAAGCAATTTCATCGAGAACAGCCTACTAAACACGAAACAAAAAATCGCCAAGCGGAAGATTAATGACTGCTCAAATTGACGCTAAGCTCCATACTTACTCTGAAGATTCTTCACTTGATGTAGGGGCTGATACTGCCAGCGCAGCCAAACAGCTTACAATTAGGAACCACGTTACACTCTGAAAAAAATATTAATACATCATCTCTTACGGTTTAGACCGCGTTGCCTATTCAAATTCAGAATTACTTCTGAAAGTGCGAATCACTTCAAACATTTCGCAGGACTCCTTGGACGATAATCAGCCCTTTGCAAGGCACTCTACCTATATAGAATGGCACAACATATGAAGACGAAGACAAACACCCATTACTGCAGCGAAATTTGAACTCGAGATTCCAGTATTCAAGAGGCCAAAACACGTGCCCTAGACAATATGGCCATTTTGATAGGCTAATAGTAGTATATGTTTAAGAACATGCGATATTTTTTAAATGACACCCTACAAGATGTCACTGTTCGTTAATTACTTGTTGCAAACAGCAACACACAAGAAAAGAAGCTTCAAAACTGTGTAATCTTAAAATGTTAGCCTGACAAGACTGTGTGTTATGTATTTCAGATTCTTTACGATAATGACGAGTTCAATAAACAAAGTGCCACATACTCTTAGAGCCATTGGTACAAGACAGCTTCCAAGTTCTCGCACTAAACCCAGACCAACTGTGATGCAGCTCTCAGCGACTCCCGTTTATAAGTCGCCTCCACCAACAGGTTTGAGGTAAATCGTGTGACGCCAATTAGCATTAGTTATTGACAACAAACTAATCAAATATCGAAACTAGGCACAAGGTTAAGACAAGTGACAGATTGAAAGAAGTTATATTTACATGATAATTTCCCGAACAGTGGTGATGACTTCAGATACTTTCGCAATGTTTACTAAGCTTAGGATGGAGACTGGTATCAACAAGTACTGGTTGTTAGTACGTACGTAAATTATTTATTATTTTCTGCCATTGAAAGCCTTGTGCGTGTGTATGAGTGTGCATGTCCTACTAATAATATGTAAAGTTACAACGCCCGGGGAATACCAGACCGTGTCAAAGAAGTTAAACTTATCCCTTTAACTACCATTCAATGACGCTGTAGTTAGAATGACATCTTTACTAAGAGCGTCTTGTACAATGACAACTGAATAACATGAATTGACTTAAATATAAGCATTCCCTTGAAACGGTATGAGTCAGAGTTTTCAAATAGCCCTCCCCCCTTCTGCTGTTCTCTTGATCGTTTACACTGCAGACAAATTAAATTTGTTTAAGTCGTATAAGGTGCCCATATTTCAGCTACAATTTCTTAGAAAATTCAGTCAGGAGTCTTTATTTAACTACTTATATTTTATTTATCTGTTATCTAGGCTTGAATTGTAGTTGAAAGCTGTGTGAAATTTCAAATTTGATACTAACATTCATGCGTTTAAAGTATTAGTAGTCTGGACTACCGAAAATAAATTTAATTTGTCTGCGTCTGTGCGCTGCATTGTCCACCAAATACACTTCATCCTGAATCAGGTAAGGTTTAATCTGAACAGTAAGCAGGCGACAGGTTGGACATCCGGGGTTCGATATTCGGTAAGACAGGGACAAGAAATTTTCCTCTTCACTACCGCGTCCAGACTGGCTATGGGACCTACCCAGTGGGTAGAGGAGGTGCTTTCTGCATGGGAATACCTGGCTACAAGATTCGGCATCAAGAGGCTGATTTCATAATAACTGGCGTTTGTATTTCAATAGTTCTTGCAAATTACTTGGATTTAATTCTGCAAGGGCAATAAAGTTGTTCGTTTTTAAAACTATATAAGTATTAGATTTGTAGGGAGATATGAATAGTGTATTAGTAAAGGTATAAAGAGATACGATGAGAAATCAAGAAAACTCAACCATAGGTCCATTACTGTTTTCCGTTCGAGATTCAAATTGAAATAAGTCGCGTTTCCGTTAAGCTAAATTAAACACTTATTGATCAATAATTAATTATTGAAGCACAAAAACCCTTTTCATGTATTAAAGAATATAGATAATTAAAAACTAACACACCTACACTGTATCTTAACATTATGTAAATGCAGTGACGTTCGGATTATTCTCAGAACAAATTCGCTCTACTTCGAAGAACCGTTCGTGTGTATATTAAAGATTGGCCTCATCCTGAAAGCTGTGTTATTAACATATCTGAACAAGTATGCAAGCAGCGCTGCCTCATCGCTAAAGATGACATCTTATTAGTCCCAATTTTCACAGCTGATTAGCAGTTTCAATGCGAATACATTAAATCATCTGCTGCCACCAGTGGAACGCGTGAAGGTTGTATGAATATGCTCATCCTCTTAGCCTAGTTTCTTTCCTCATGGACAAAAGCAGGCTTATGAGATCATCACGTTATACGCTAGTGTATCTGTACGTCCTGTATATTGTAAACATTGACAGATCTTCTCGAAATATGGTTTGAAAGTTATTCAATAGGGGTCACACAAATTTCTCAAATTAAGCCTGTAGAATCTACAGAGTTGATGTACAAACGTGATTGGTAGGAGTGTCGTTTATGGTCCTGAAATTATATATAAGACCTTTGTAAAATGTGCACCTTCTCTCAAGACACTTTTCTGTGCATGTTAAAACAACAACACAGCAACAGTGCTAATATTTTTATTTCCTTCTCAGTTTTATAAAACTTTATAATAAACCACAATGATATATATATATTAAATTACAAAGACAGTGTAATAACATGCTTATAAGTAATTTGTGAAATATTTTAATAAGTAAAAAAATTATATACATTGGCATCGGTTCTAATCTTTGATGTTGTATCCGACAGATCTTATGTAGAAAGAACATTCTTCCCCAGATGATAATAACAGTCTTACAATGTAAGTAGCAAACTAACAACTACGAAAAATTTGCATTGACCCAATTAAAATTCGATAATTGACCATTTGCTCTTACGCCCAAAATTAAAAACCATTACCTATGTTTAATTTTACTTGTCTCATTAGAAACTTAAATCACAAGATAAAAGTAATACATTTCTCCGAAAGATGGGTAGCCACCTACATGGCTACATGACGTCACAATTCGGACGATAACTGACAAGAGTTTATAGGACTGGAAATCTGCACAATAAGAAAGAAGGCTTTGTTAGCTCTACCCGGAAATCCCTGTTAAAACTCTGATGAGTCACTGAACAATTTTAATTTTACAGATGCAGTGTCTTTCTAGAGGTCATAATGGGAATATTTGAAAGAATTCTGAGAATCAGATACTATATGCAAAACTACCTTGGCTTTTTCCGCTGCAGACACCATTTAAGGCATTCCATTCTCAAAAATAGTTTTAAGAATTTCTTTTTACAGTTGTCAGTTTTCGCACATTTTATTTGGCATCGTAATTTTTAGCTGCTCTCGACTGTGGTATTACAGATCAATACACACATATATATATCGATGTATCTAAACCTCGAGAATCGATTCGTGCAGTAATCAATTATTCCCGTGCAGTCGAATGTCACATTCTTTCACAGATGGCTCTAGTTTAAACTACAATAACAATAATAATAATAATAATAATAATAATAATAATGTGAATAATAATAATACCACAATGTACATATTAAATTTCCCTGCTGAAACCGTTCAATTTCCCCCCACCCAAAGGCTGGATAAGAAGTCAATTCGGAAAGTCTAATTTCTGAAACCTGTGGTCTAACGGTGTCAGTTTATCATCCAGGGACTGTTGTAATCTGTGGCTCTTGCAATGGCATATAATGTGCTAGTTGTGGTTTTACTTACAGGTGTTTTGGTAGGTGTTACATCATGTTTTAATATTAGGCTTCTTTAAAGTATTTATAACCTTTCCTCCAGTTTTTCCTTCGAACAGTTACTGATGTCATTTGCTTATCTTTTCACAATATAAAACGAAGTAGAGATTAATAAAAATGTCACTGTATCATATTAGAAATCTTGAAGAAAGGTCGCTATTAAAATCGTTCGTGGTAACACTGGTCGTTGCAGTTATTAATAAAACAAGCGTGGTTTCAGCATAAGTTATTTAATATCACCATCAATTGCAAAGATTAAATAGAACCAATGAGAGGGGAAGGTAAGGTAACGTTAAAGGCTTTGGTGATAGAACAATCTATTTTAAAGTAATATAGAAAGTCTGGTCCCCCAACCGAGACTTGACAAGTTATTCCCAAATACAAGTTGGCACTATCCATGTCTTTTGTACAATACACCAGCTAGTGTATCAGAAGCCACATCAGTGTAATATTTGTGATGTAGTACTGTGTGTATGTTTCTCCATTATCCTCATGAATGTTTTTTTTAAATATTGTGTCATTTCACAGGCTTCCAGTGTATTGACTGAATTTTCTGCAGAAGATTGCTGGTCATTGGGATTAAATAAGGCAAATCTATTGTGTTCATCATGTGACAGTCTCCCAACATTTGATCTTGATATTTTAAAGTAAGTATATACTTTATAGTTTTTCATGGGCTTTGAAGCGTGAAGAGGACAAGGGAACATGAAAAGCTGTTTCTATTTATTTGTATTGTTCTCATGCATGTATATGTGTATATATTAATGTTAATTATGTGAAGATGTTCTTTCATGTATTTATTGAGAGTCGGTGTGTGTTTTGTATGTTTACTTGCAGAGACCATTGCAACCAATGTTGCCACAGGGATGAAAGTGGATATACAGTAAAACGGTATGCTCAGGCTCGACTGGAGGTCTGTACTTGTAAATTTGGTGTTTACCCCCAGATTCAAGGCAAGTACAATAACTTAGTTTAAGTTTTGTTGTCTTATTGTCTGAAGTGTTGACAGTCATGAATAACCAGTGTAGATAAGTTAACTATAAACTGATTACTCACTCATTCATATTTTGTAGTGTGAAGAACATTTAGGTTATGGTCTTCTGGGGTAAAACATGTCATCTTGTGGGTACTTCCTAACTTTGTAGAGGAATCTATCACTTGTGTTTTCTACCTTGAAGATGGAGGTGATAGTTTCCTACAAAACATTGGTAAATACATGTAAAACTCCATGGTATCATAATCAAAAAGCACCACAATCCAAATTTTCACTATTGAAAATTTAAAATTGTGTACAGGTTAGTATTCTAGGCAAGTGAAATAAACACCTTTTTTAACAAGCAGATTTTGGTGGGTTTGCTTTTTATCTTATACTGCTGGTTGGTTGTCATGTCCATGATCCAAAATATCAAATCACTGTTAATATATGAGTGTGTGAACTTATATGTTTGTGTGCATTTGTGGTCTTATGTATGGAGGATGCATGCTTATTTTGTATTTGAACCAATGAGAAGTTATATGATTTCCCATAAACAATAATACTGCTTGCAGAGGGCTAGGACATGCTTATTTTCCTGTTAATTTTTTTATATTCCCAAAAATTGTTATAAACAGCAATGGAGTTTTTGTTGTGTTATAATTTTAGTCTATAGAAAATACAATTATTTTAAAATAAAGTGAACATATATATGTTCTATGAAGTGAGTTTTTGTGCTATGTATAATTATTATTTTCTCAGCATTTGTAAAAAGCGACCGACCGGCAAAATTTCCCAATCTCCAAATTAAATATGTTAGAGGTCTTGATCCAATAATAACATTGATGGATAAGGATGGAAATGTTCAAGATGTAAGTATTGTTCTTTTATACTGCACAGTAGTAAATACTTTACTTATCATTTTATTGATATCCAGTCTTCTCATAAGAAACAGATTTGGCTTGTTTTAAATAAGTAGAATATTTCAAGATCTAGGCATGCTCTTTACCTTGATTTTTGAGAATATAATGTGCACTTATTTTATTAGTATATGGATAGTAAATTCCATAAGTAGTTTTCTTTGTTTAATGCTTAGCATGAACAGTATTCACAAATTCAAATCCTTTCAGGTGCTTGCCATTGATAAATGGAATACAGACTCAGTGGAAGAATTCCTGAAGACACACTTAATCTCTGACAGTGAAGAAAATAATGATTTCTTGAAAACAAATATGGTATGATAGCTGACAGTCACTAGTTGGCCATACATTTGTTTCATTATGTTTAAATATCAACAGAGATGAAGGGAAGAAATAAATTCTAACAGATTAATTATATAAACACAGAGAGTCAGTGGACAATAGAGTCTGAAATTTATTTATCTCCCCCTCCCAAAAATGTAACTATTCCTTCAAGAAACACATGACCAACCAAGAATCCTGTAATTACAACCATTAATAATGTGGCTCTATGAGCAATTCAGTTATCTTAAAATAAAAATTAAGAGCATTTGTGTCAATATACAAAACTTTAATGTTTCTTTTATTTTTGTAATAATAGCTAGTCTGCCAGTCTGTGATTCCTTGTAGCATTTTCTGGTACAGGAACTACTCTTATTCAATTCAAGAATTGTGATCATCCCATCTACTTTCAACAGCAATGAAGGCTAACAATAAAATAACAATGTTTGACTTATTTTGTGTTATGAAAATGTATGAAGTATTTGGAGGAGTGGAAATAAATTGCTACAGTTTGAAATCAAAGTGCTGAAAATATTTTGACCTAAGAGGGATAAACTAAATGGGTAGTCTAGGGTTTCAGTGGCAAATACTATAGTCTGGTTAGTAGTGTGCATAAGACCATTAACATTGGGATAGTATATAATAAATGGCCTTGCTTTCCTATTCAATTTAGTTCTTCACTAATTATATTGTAGCTAATTAATTAAATGTACAGAACCAAATCACGAAAGTATTTTATTATTCACAAATGTGACCATAACAATAACTCAAATCAAACCGTCTTGGCTCCTGAAGTGCAAAAAAAAATCTTAACAGTTTTAACAAATTTAAAACGTTTTAACATATAATAGTATCATTATTTGTTGAAATCAGCAGAACTAGGAGAAAACACTTTGCATACCTGGATTAAAAGTGGAATTACCATAGAAAAATGAAATTATTTGGGAGGTACACATTCTCCATAGTGTAATGCCACCATAAAAGGAAAGGATTCTGAAATATGTCGTAAAAATAATAATTTTACAGGTTAAGGGAAATTCATTTTTTCAAGATGGACGTTCAGTATTTCGATGCCACATTTCAGAACGTTG
Organism: Zootermopsis nevadensis; assembly: GCF_000696155.1. The sequence goes on from NW_019061336.1 coordinate 30,852, forward strand.
CCGTGCTTAAACATCTGTGGTTTGAACGTTCAAACTTGAACTTCAAAACTTTAGTGAAGAAATAACTATTAGCAAGGCAATTCGAATGTTTGAGTTGTATTAGGTTTGTATATTGTTACGTATTGTTTCATAATTTTTATTCTGCCGAACATTTCTAGATTGGTCATGCCAAGGACAATGAGATGGGCATGACATGTTCTCTGAAGTTTGGTCAGAAAACCTTGAGGCAGAATATAACTTGAGAGACCTAGGTGTAGATGGGATATGGTTACTTTCTTTACAGTATTTATATTTTAACACAATAAATTAAAGCTGTTTTGTTCCAGTACAATTCGAGTAGTCTAAGGAACTATCCCAGAATTTGCCTGCAGAGACTAAGAATTACCATCGAAAATCTCAGGGACAGCAATAAATGTCCTGGTACCTCCTGAACACAAAGAATATGTTCAAAATTAATTATAATTGCTTTAACCATTATGCATTTTGGTTGCAATAGTGTTCTGCTTATAATGTTTTGGAGTTTTCTCCATATTAGTGATTCCCAAATCATCTACTAACATTTATCATGACTGCTTTTGTAAAATGTGCAAGGAATGATAATTGACTGAATCTGAAGCAGGGATTCTTGAAAAATTCCTGTCATAAAATGTTGCTTCTCACATCCTTTATTACAACTTACAAAATGTTAACATATATGGATCTCATTTTACAGAATATACAAACTGAAAATGGCTGAGATACAGTATAATAGTTCTTCAGATTCAGAGGGCTCAGATGTACTGGAGGGAACACCTGTGAAAGAAAATTGCAATAAAACACTAATCATTCCACCACTTATTACCAGAAATATTCAGCTTCAGTATCCCACATTATCCAAACCTGAAGGATCTCTCTTGAAGAAAAATGACAAATTGTGTTCTGTAAATCCTTCTTCATCTAGCCATACATATCACGCGAAGTCATCTGCCACTAAAAAACAAACTCAGTCTAAGATGAAAGGTAAGAAAGTGGGCACGTTAAGGAGTTCAAGTTCTCCACAGGGACATGTAAGTTCAGAAGAGACTGATAAGTATGAAAAGATACATACAAATATGTCACTGCATTCTACTTCATCTTCTTCTCCTTTGTCATCTGGAGAGTCAGATGAGGATGTAAATTATATAAAGAGGGGCAGAAGATACACAATTGAGTCAACTGATTCAGAAGTTTCTGAGACAGAAGAATCATTGCAACCTCAGATGGTAGCATCAGAAGTGAGTATATATGGACGGAGAAGGAATATAATACTTCTATCAGACTCTGAGGAATCTGTGACAGATAAGGCAGAGGTTCTAGCTGTGTCTGATTCTGGAACTGTAGATGTGTTAGAGAAAAGTTCCACAATGCATGATATATCAAGAAGTGTATACAGGGAGAAAGAACTTATAGAGTCATCAGATTCTGAAGGAAGATCAGTTAATGAAGGAATAGGAAGACCATCTATATCTGACGAACCTTCTCTTGAAATTACCCCAGATGAAAATGCTTCAATACAAGAAGTGGAATCTGACAGTGAAAATGGAAATCCTGTTTTGGAAACATCCAGTTCAGGAAAATTTTCAGTTCAGGACAAAGGTTTTAAATTATCAATCCACAGTACTGAAGAGATAAATGACTGTTCAGTAAAGACAGTTAAAAAATATGATCATACATCAGATGGTGGTGTTAAGGAGCATACTTCAGATGGTTGTGAGACAGTGCAAGAAAATGTAAATGTGAATAAAACGAAATCGTATTGTCTTAAAAGTGATGCAAGTTTCAATGATTGTACTATTCTCAAGGAGGTGAGTTCCATTTCTTTACATGACTTGTCTTTCATATTTTTTAATTTAGTAAAAATGCTAAATCTGTTTTCAGCAAACATAATCTTAAGATTCCACTTATATTTACAAATATTTCAGTGATCACTTGATCAGGTGGGTTAGAAGTCCTAATTAAAATGCTTGATTGAAGTAAGAATTACTATTTTATTTGGCCATCATGTATTTTTGTTGGTTAACCTTAACTTTTAAGCATTGCTGTGTGATATGGTTCAGAACCCTGAAGGCAGTTTAATAATTTTATAGTCACATCTTGTCTCAGTATTAGTACACATGCTGGGGCACAAAGTGCTCCGGAACCTGATGCCTATATTGATACATGTTCAGAAAGTTCAGTAAGGTATGTGCTTTGAGAGTGCCATTTTGCTTCCAGAACATTTACAGTTTTCAACATTGAGATTAATCTCTTGATAACAGATATAAAATCATACCATATGGATTTCTGTTGTTTAGTGTGGCATTTCTCAGTAATAGTTTTCTTTGTGATATTCACTTTAATTACATTTTAACATTAAAAATACAATTATTTTCATATAGTCTACCAACTATGATCATTATATATTATGGTGTTTCATTTACAGTTTCCAACTGCTCATTTAGCACAAACAAGTGTAAATTTCCAGAATGATTTTCAGCCTAATATATTAACTCCTGAATTGTATGTATCCAAACAGACAGTTCAGTCCAATAAACTGCAATATCTTGAACAGAGTTTGCAAGCTGTGACGATTTCAGAAAAGAAAAATCCAGGTGTTTCTTCTGCCGACACAGAAACGCTCATTATTCAAAAGATACGACTGCAATCTGAAACTGCTTCAGTGATAAGAGAAATTGAAAAGTTAAAGGTAAATCCAATTATAAGTTACAATAATAGTTATTAAAATTTGGGGCACAAATCAGAACATTGGGAGATTTTTGCTGCTAATTCATTTTGTAGTCCCATGTTCCATTATAAATTTATTCCTTCTTCTCCTAAGATCTTTTCACTTTATGAGGGTTATCTGACAGCCAAACCTCCCCATCTATCAATCTTTCCACAGCCTTTTCTATATTTTTGACATAAATACGTCTATACGGAAGAGTCATTTGGCAAAAAAGCGTAACGAAGATGTGTAAGATCCATACCAACAATGTGTAAATATGGACCGATAATGGTCAGCTTGCGTGCATTGCGTGCATTGTTGTTAGAAACTAATGGTTACGTCATCTGTTTACTCAGCATTGTTGTGTTACGTTACTGCCGTCAACAATCCGCTTTCGTTATTGCGGAAAGAGCTGAGCTGTGAATTGCTTGTAGAAGAAGTGCGTCATAGACTAGATAATTTTGTGCTGGTAAAACGTTTTAGAATATCAAAAGTACTTATCTTATGTAAGAATTATTACATTACAATACATTACATTCAGCTACCACAGACCCATCTTAAGTGTAACTAATTCAAGTTAAATAAGCAATGTCTTAATCAAACTATTTACTCAATTGTAAAGCATGTATAAAGGAAATATTTAGAATAAAGCTAATATATAAACTTCCTTTCAGTGTGTTTATTGCTTAAATATAATTTAAATACAGAGACGTATTTACGTCAGATTCTCCGGAACTGTGGTTCCACTGTCAATTTTTTCCCTTGCTCTATCTTCTTTCTGTGTGTTGTTATTAACTTTACCCATCTTGATGTCTGCTTTAACCTTAGGAATTTCTTTTTAGTTTCATGTTCAAAACCTTGTTTTGGAGTCGCTCTTCATTCATTCTTAAAATGTTTAGAAAATGCTGTTCTATTTCTAGATGATACTAAGAAGTACAAATCTTGCAAACTTACCTGATCGTGGTACCAGACTTCAAATGTCTCTGACTGAGAAGGAAATCAAGTTGAAGAAGCTGAAAGAGCATTGGAAGTCATCAAATTTTGATACAGTCTCAGGTATGTGTAGGTGAATAAAATTTAATCTAAAACAATGTTAACTTTTGGTCTTTATTTACTAGTGTTCTACAAAGGTCTTATTGTGATATGTTTTATTTGCAGATGCAGTTGAACATGTAAGAAAACCAGACATTTATGAGTTTGAAGATGATGCACTGGTCTCAAGTTTACCAAAAGGTATGGTGATTATTACATGGCTTTCTCATGAGACAGAGAAATATAGTAAATCAGAACATGTTTCATAGGAAACATAGAAAAAGCAGTCTACCAGTGACTAAAAACCTTGAGTTTTTAACTGTTTGGCTTCTGTCAGATAAGTATTTTTAAATCCCTGTGTGTTGATCACATCAAAAATTGGAGAGCTGTGAATTCTCAGAATATCATGTGTCCATACTTGGTCATAATTTACAGACACATTCGCACTGAAATACATTATTATCAATGCTGGGATCATGATAACAGGTCATGGTGTTCTGTGTACATATGTGCATGTGATTTAACTTCTTGAACTATATTTGTGCAGTAATGTGGCATTATTTTGTTGATCCAGCAGGCACGATACATAGAAAGACAGCATTCTTAGGCTCAATACCTTCTACAACTGGAATGGGACAAAGAGGTTAGTATTGTTTGAAAAGCTGCAGTGAAATAAAGATTTTTTTCTTTTAACTTGCAGCAGTACATTACATCATTGGAATGTGAATTTTTTATTGATATAATCAGGCACAGTTGGTTTGTAATATATTCGGATATTGTAGGTTTATGCTATGTGTTATGGTTTCAAATCATTATATTCAATATGTTCATGATTTAAATTTCTCTCTTCACCAAAGAATATTGGTGGTTTAATTTCCTTTATAATCTATTGCAGTCCATTATTAAGGAAAAATGCATTGTTTTTAAATTTAAATTCAAGTCCACTTTAAACTTGCATCACTAAAGAACTTTTTATATGTAGCCTTCATGTTTATTTGACTTATATTTTTTTATAAATGGGTGTAACATCTAATGTTACTTTAATTTGCCCCATTACAAAGTATTCAGGACTGCAGTCTTTGAGCTGCCAATGTGAAGAATTTTAAAAATGTGTGTTTATATTACAGGCTCAGGGATAACTTTAACTTTTGCCTGTTTTAACTCTTCAAGTACTGTAGATGAACATGTCTGGAATTTATTTGTTGTTACATGACTCAAATATATAGCATTGTCTTGCCAGCTCTACAGACTCACAGGGCAGAGAAAGCAATGACTGCGGATACATTAAAACATCTTCATGTTACACTGAAGTCATGTCCTGGAGAAGATGTAATTGCTGAAGACCCAAAAACTTTAAGCTCCAGTGTCGAATTAATGCCACATCAGAAACGTGCATTGGCATGGCTTATGTGGAGAGAGAGTCATAAACCTTATGGTGGAATTCTTGGTATGTTTTTTAATTTAATATCACAGGGTGTAGCATAAAGTTTGCATGTTTCATGCAATGGAGCAATTATCATTTGTCAAGAAACTTTGTATAGAAATCTATAACTGTCATGTAGGAGGTGATGCTGAGTGTTTTTAGTTAAAACTCCTTGTACTAAAATTCTTTAGAAAATGGGCTCTCTCAACAAGCAGAAACAGTTTTCTAACAGTGGGTATTTATTTTATTTACAAGTTCCAAAAATCCAATAGTGGATATAGAACACGTCACAAACTGCCATGTCTGAATGCAGCATCTCAAATGTGAAGAACCAAAATTGGAAGAGACTATGATGCAGGGGTGCAGCACCCTTGAACATACTTTTGGTATATGAATGAAACATGAATTACCCCAACAGTGTTTATTATTTAATGATTCTGTAAGGAAGGTTAGTAGAATCTTGCTTGAGAGCCATTATCTTAAATTTAATTGGTCCAGGGACATAAAGTCATTGTTAATATTAATCCTTATGTCTCATGAAGTTACCAGCTATTTGATATGCTTTTCACATCTTCTGAATGCCTTTATGATGCCGTGTTTTTTTCTTTACTGAATTCTTAAATATTGTTTAGATGTCTTTATCTTAAATTATTTTTCAAGCTACTCAGTGTTTTGGAAAATGTTATGGAAACAG
>NW_019061343.1:0-40952 GCF_000696155.1 Zootermopsis nevadensis
TACTTACAGTGTCAACAGTTAAGCACGTCATAAAACTATTATGTGTTGTCGAAATTTGAAACAAATAAGTCATGCAAGCGACAAAAGCAATCCCGGACACAGATCGCACTAATTGCAACAGAACCTTCAAGAGCTTTATTTTCCCGAGACAAAGGCCTGGAATGTGATTCCTCGCCTATTATCTGTAAATCACCAAATAGGGTCATCCATTAATCCTCTGCAAATCACCAAATAGGGTCATCCATTAATTTCTCCCACGCTGATACAGCTTACTTTAAAACAAACGGTAACACAGACCCTTTCCTGTAGCAGAATTCACGAGCTCTGTTAAAATTATCGAAGCCGACATTGTAAAACTGACGCGACTGAATTATGAACTTCACTAATTCTTAAATACTGTTGAGTTATAAAAGTAGGCTCTTATTAATACTTAGCAAAAACCCCACAACACTGAAACCATCAGTTTTAAATGTTGTGCGCTCTGTGCTTGCAGATGATCAACCAGAGCTTGTCCTACTTCATGTTCCTTCTGGAAATGAAGAACATGATCGAACATAGTGAAGATAATTAGTACAGAATCACAGCAAGGAGACCAAAGTAACACTGGACACCATAAACAAGCAAAGAGTAGTCTACGTTCACGCACTTCACCAAGCTTCATACCAGTGTATTAAACCTGCATACTTATTTGCAACGTCTTGTTGGAATGCTTCGTACAAATGGATAAATCCGCATCAGTCATAAAATATAAACACGTCATGTCACATAAATGCAGACACAATCTCACCAACAATCCGAACCATTGTCCTTGCCTTTCTCTCAGTCTACAGTTCAAAGCTTTGTTTCTCGTCAAACGAAAGGGAAGGTAAGGTTGTGGCTAATTAAAATAACTCACACATACAATTATTTATTTATTTACAGTTCATGTGCATTATGACGACTCCTTCGCCAAACGTGAAAAGGGAAGGTAAGGTTGTGGCTATCTCACATAACTCACACACACAATTATTTATTTATTTATTTATTTACAGTTCATGTAACTTCGATGTCAATAGCTCATAATATATGACATCGAATTATTGAATGATTAATAAGTAATGAAATGGAAACGATATGGATTGAAGAAGTCGTGGCTTAATTTAAAGCTCTATCGAGGAATTTGCCTGGAAGACCGAGAAAAACCACGAACAACCTCAGCCAGGATAGCCTGTCTCCGGTTAGAAATTTGAACCCAGCATCTACCAAATACAAAGAATGAATACTAACCACTCGATTACAACGTTTGAATAATGACTCTATGTTCGCGTTGTCACTGACAAGAATTGCACTCTTTCTAAGAACCTGGGAGTTTTGGAACGTGCGGGTGGCTATAATAGGTTCCCAGCAAAACTTGTGTGGACAGGTGACACTGAAACCATGACCTTTCATTCCGAATGACCCCTTTCTCTCAGATTTCCCTGTATATGCCTCTCGATTTAAATTGTAAATACTGAATAAAGTCATAAACAATGGAAATTATCTCCCTGCATGAAAGGCACACCCTATCGTCTACCCAAATATATAATGGAACAAGTATGAAGAAAGCAACTATTATTTACAAGAAAAAAATAACTTTAAAATTAGAAGGACAATGAATTATTAAGTTATAAGAATTTTTATTGCTATGCTTATGATCTATGGGAAAGAATCATAATCCAAAATGAAGAATTTTTGTAAGAAATTGTGAGGTCTGAAAAGGCGCGTAAACTTAAACAAATAACAGTGGCTTTGAATAACTGAAAAAAATATAGAAAAATTACAATTACTGGAAATAAAACATCCAACCTAAAAGTATTAATTTTCATATTAAATCGCATGCGTGACTTCTCACAAAGAATTGTACTTTCATAGCTTTGTCTCAAAGTTGAAATTCGCAATGCAATAAATTAATCAGATTTTAAACTTCGCAATTGTGGCCCTTAAATTCCTCTACACTAGTTTCAGCAATATCGACATGACGCCATTGCATGTCACGCAATTGTTGCGCAAGCTTAAACGATTCCGTCAGTCGCAATCTCGTTTCTCTACAGTGCGAAACTGAACCTTGATGTTAGCAGATGAACTGATAAGTTTCGATTTATATTATTTTTATTACAAGTTTCAATTTATTATATTAAAGTAATTTTAAATTTAAATAAAATTCTGACAACTTTCAATGCATTATAACTAATAACTTTAAACAGAAATTAATTTATAAATCTGAGCATAATACATGAACTGAAAACTTTAAATGTAACTTTATTTGTATTACTTTCAGTATAATATATAAGCTGACAAGTTTGAACAAAACTGATTTATGATAAATTTCAGTACAATTTATTAACTAAACACTTTCAGCATTCTTTGCCGTCAAATTTCAATACAAAATTCGGCAAGTCATAATGGCGGACAACAAGGTGTTACATAAAAATCAAGTCACAGAAAATCGCTTTCGGTTCCATCAGATCATGTTCCGTATTGCAGGATGTCCCATATTTCGAACAAATGAGTCAAAAGTGGTCTTCATCTTGTCGTTTCTTTGTTTTTACATAAATTTTGTGGCTATACTTATGGACATTTACGTGAATATACAAGACATGGAACATGCGATGGAGAACGTGAGATTGGCTTTCCCCATTGCAAGCGGTTTATGCATTCATCAATTCATGAGGTATGGTACAAAGACTTCACCATAAACATAGAGTTACTGTAAAAAATGGCACGGAAAATTATTGTTTCATAAATAATATGAAAAATATGATCAACTGTAACTAAATTTAAAGTGTTATGAAGTTTCGCAGCAAACGTTTTATTTATTTTTCTCACTATCCAGTAATTGAAAAGAAAACAACTTGGGAGACCTGGGCGTAGATAAGATGATAATACCAAAATAGACCTCAGAGAAATAAACTGTAAGTGCAGAGACAGAATTCAAATCAGGGCCGGATTGAGACATGTTGGGGCTCAAAGAAATGACAAGCTCAATAAAAGATATCAAAATAGTTTTAATAGGTACAAGAACTTTAATAAAAGTGTATTAGTGGGCATACGAATACAAAAAAAAGAGTGAAACGACGAACTAACAGAAAGTACTATACACGAGTGTAAGCTACATATTTCATTTTGTGTTGTAATTCGCTAGTCCTTCACACAGATACTGATGGAAAGCTGAGAAATATTAAAATTTCTCACTCAGCATTTGGGTAATATTGTGGATACGCAAAAATAATCAAAAACACAATAGCATGTGATATATTAACATATGAGAATATCACTAACTACATTATATGGCACAGAAACAATTCAAAGATAAAGTTGTGTTGTTTACGATGGGTTAGGTTGTTTCCTGGAGAATTTCTGTCGTGTTCATTGGGAGGTCGTGGGGATGTCCTTTAGAAGTGCTGGAGAATCCTCGAGAATTCCTGAATAGATCCTGGAAAAGTCCTAGAGTACTGTCGGAGAAGTCTCCAAGACGTTATGCGGAAATTATTTTGTCATGGAGAATTGCTGAAGAAATCCTGTAGAAGTCCTGTAAGGTTATTTGGAAGTCTTTATGTTGTGGTGGGTTTGATCCCATGCGGTTTGATGATTTTGGATTCGTTTAAGCTTCATTGGGATAAGTCACATTGCATTTTGTTGCGTTTTGGGTTAAGTTGGGTTAGGTTAGATTAGGTTTAGTTAGGTTAGGTAAGTTAAGGTTAGGTTAGATAAGGTTATGTTGTTTTACGATGGGTTGGGTTGTCCTGGAGAATTTCTGTCGTGTTTATCGGGAGGTCGTGGGGATGACCTGGAGAAGTGCCGGAGAATCCTGGAGAATTCCAGGAAAATTCCTGGAGAAATCCTGGAAAAGTCCTAGAGTAGTGCCGGAGAAGTCCTGGAGACGTTATGTGGTAATTTTTTTGTCATGGAGAATTACTGGAGAAATACTGGAGAAGTCCTGGAGAAATCCTGGAGTAGTCCTGGAAGGATATTTGGAAGTCCTTAGGTGGTGGTGAGTTTGATGCTATGCGGGTCGCTTGGATCCTTAGGTTAGGTTAGTTAAGGTTGCTTTGTTTGCGATGGATTAGGTTGTTTCCTGGAGAATTTGTAGCGTGTCAATGGGTGGTCATGGGGATGTCCTGGAGAAGTCCTGAGGAATTCCTGAAAACGTCCTTGAGAAAACTTGGATAAGTCCTAGAGCAGTGCCGAAGAAGTCCTGGAGGTTTGTATGCGGAATTTCTTTGGTCATGGAGAATTGCTGGAGAAATCCTGGAGAAGTGCCGGAGAAGTGCTGGAAGGTTATGTGAAAGTCGTTAAGCGGTGGTTGTTTTGTCCTATTCTGGTCGGTTATTTTGGATTCGTTTACGGTTGACTGGGATAAGTTACATTGGATTAGGTTCCGTTTTGGGTTAGGTAAGGTTAGGCTAGGTTAGGTTAGGTTTAGTTAGGTCAGGTAATGTATGGGTAGGGTCTTTATGTTGGGTTAGATAAAGAAGTGTTGTTTACGATGGGTTAGGTTGTGTCTTGGAGAATTTCTAGCGTGTTCATCGGGTGGTCGTGGAGAAGTGCTGGAGAAGTGCTGGAAAATTGCTGGAAAAGTTCTGGAGAAATCCTGGATAGATCCTACAGTAGTTCCGGATAATTCCTGGGGAGGTTATGCGGAAGTTCTTTGGTCATAAAGAAGTGCTGGAGAAATCCTAGAGAAGTGTTGGTGAAGTCCTGGAAAGTTATGTGGAAGTTCTTAAACGGTTGTGGGTTTGATCCTATGCGTGTCGTTTGTTTTGTATTCGTTAAAACCCTTAACACTTAATACAGGTGTGCGTGGATCAGTCTTATAGGTGCCGAGAGCATGAGTCAACATTCTCTTAAAAAATAATATTTTCCGCACGAGATTCAGCAGAAAGAGCCAAACATTCTTCAGAAGTCTTTCTCTTCGTGTTTCAGGCTACGAAGAGGTGCAATAGAGCAACTGCTGCGCCTTACAGACCGATTCACTTGGAATGGGATGCTGACGCGAGATCCCGACACTGGATACTTAACACTGGCCGTCTGGATCCCTCGAATTGACACTTCAGCTCAGAAAATTTTTGCTCTTCTCGTCTTCATACACTTCATATATATTTTCTTCCGCTCCATCTCCAGCGACGAGCGTCAACTGCAGTTCAACTCTTGGTATCCCTTCGAAACGTTAGTCAGTCCACAGTACGAGCTAATAAACGCAACGCAGGTACAGTTATCCGAATAACTAAATTTATACTCATTTTTCGGTTCCATAAATAGGGCACTTCAAACGAAGCCGGCGATGAGATAATGAACAAATACATCGACGAGCAGAACAAACAAATCAAAAACAGATCGAAGATGAAATGTATAAAACACACGCAGTTTACAAATTGGAATACGTAAGTCAAATTTGGGTTTTAAAACTTTAGTAAAATTTAAACAGCGGAAATGAAATTCTTACTACGTTATTCCTCGATACTGTGAACTATTAATGTTTCAGGTCCGCCTGAACTTCCGTAGGGAAACGCGAAATATGTTACCCGACACAATATTTTGACTTTCAACTTCTTCCATTTAATAACTTTCGAAGTATCTAATCACCCAAATGGGAGAACACCTAAGAAGTCAAAGTAAATTAGCTAACAGAATATACAAAAACAGACCATGGAAACGTTTTTATGGCTGTATACAACAAAAGATTCAGACACAGAATGACGCTGAAAAAGTGGACATAAAACCATACAGACTCAGGCGAAATTTAGCAAAAGAAGACATCTCCCTGCACTGCATAGTGATAATCGAAAACTTTAATGACCATACTTAATAACAATCATAATACTTACCTGGACTTTAAGTTTATTTCGCAATTAGCTATAAAAACCTCTTCATTAGAAGAATCTGACACCACTGCCTCCACCAAGTTCACTGGCCTACTAGATGATTTAACAAGCAAATAGGTTAAAACAACCACAGCAACTGAGCCACATTTCTGCTGGTCACCGTTGGAATATAAGATACACAAATACCCAACACTGCAAAATGTTCAAGGTAATAATTCTGTACCTCGATATGAGAATGAAACACGAAAAAATATAATTACAAAACTTTGGTCTATTTTTTAACACATGCCTGTTCCCACCAATTAACTGCAGACCTATAAAGTACAAAACGTCGGCGGTCAAAATGCTCAGCACTTCACATAATTCAGGCTGTGGACTTCTTGGTTGTCTTGTAGGTGGTTCTCCTAACGTTCCGGGGGCCAACCCTGCCCCAAAGACCAGCAGACTACAACATGTAAGACTTAAGGTGGCTGTCTTCTGGGTTGTAGCGCCGTGTAGTCTGATAGAAATTTATTGATGAAGCAAGTGTCTCTGTAACATCGTAAATCTTCTACAGCCATCTTCATATTCCCCACCGCGAGAACCTCAAATCCTACTCATGTGTGATAACTGTTTCTTCGGTCAACAGTTCATCGGATCCATTATGTGCCTCTGCTCTTTCGTGGCATTCATAAGTCTGTACGCCACCCTGGTCTGCATCGCTTGCAGTCAGCTGGAGAAGCTGAGAGCGAGCCTCTTGGACATCAGACAGAACCGCGACATATCAAAGGACTCGGGTGCTGAGACTGACCAAGAGGAAATACAGGAAGTACACATCTCTCAGAAAATGTTCAATCACATGCAGAAACAGCTCAACGACTGCATACGTCACCACCAGGATATCTTGGAGTACGTTTTAGTCACATGGGAATCTCACGATGCCCTTTAATCTGTTTCGTATGTCTTAAGTGCTTTAAACATTTTAACATAAATATATTAATATACAGATTGTTATAATAAAGTTCATTATTACAACTTCCAGGTGCTTCCACTACAAAAAAAATATTTGTCTTGTGACTAGTATTTGGATCAATGTATTAATAGTTTCTCAACTGGTTCAACAGCTTCATAAATTGTCAACAAAGTGGGAAAATATCAATTTTGGCTACCTGAACTCTGACTTCACTTCTTTCTTAAGAAGTGACAGTGCAGGAAAATGTCCAAAATACCTTTTTAACTTGAATATACCGGCATGAAACAAGCAAAGTAATCTTTGGTCCACAAAAACGTCCCTGATGCAAGCAAAAGCATGCGCTTTTATTGGTTTCTTCCAGGTTCATGAGGGCTCTGGAGGCGACAATGAACCCCATGATGCTTGCCCACTTCCTGCTAATAGCGGGCGGAATGTGTTTCGCGACGTTTTCCGCAGTGACGGTACGTGGTTTTACAATGCCGAAACAGGCAGATAACTGTAAGATCTTCCCATGCGATTTAACTTTGCGAGCGATGAGAAAATCACAGAGGGTTTACATTCGAGAGCCTGAATAAAAGTAACCATTCGCAAGACCTAGGCATAAATGGAAGGCTAATATTAAAATAAGTCTTGTGGAACATTTATGGGAGGTGCAGTTAATTTATTTGACTAAGGATAGCGATCAATGGCTGGCTCATGTGAACACGGTAACGAACCTTCCTGACAGCTCAGCTTCTAAGTTATACTTAACTCAAAACCCATCTTCTAGCATTCGATGGCGAAGTTCTGCGTTGTGACTAACACATTTATCGGCAATTCGCTCGCTGCTGCTGTGAAATTCTCTAGTGATGGGTTCCACGTTGAATGGGACACTCTGTAGTCAGTTAGATAGGTTCGATCCTCGAATTTAAGGGTTGAAAATCCACTCATGCAACAGAGTACCCTTCACTATTGAGTTTACACAAGACAGTTACTACTAGAAATTATGGGCTCGGTAAGTCGGCCTACTGAAGTTGGTAAATCTACTTATATCACAACTTACACTGTTTTCGCAGAGTTCAGGACGCCTCCTGCAGCTGGCACAGATCCTGATCGTGTACATTGCCTTCGCCACCCAGCTGTATACGTACTGCTGGTTCGGAACAGAACTCACTCGCCAGGTAAGCTCTGTCAACACCAGAGTTCTTACCCCCTCATCTCCAAGGTAACAATATAGGGACAGGAGTAGGCCCTAGTAATAACTATGTTGGCCTGCTAAGGAACATCGTATGTGGCCGTGCCATAGCTCAGGCGATTAGTCGCCGGTTTGTCACCTCCGAGTCCCGGGCTCGCACCCAGGTCAGTTAATTTATGATCTGTGGTGGCGAAAATGTCAATGGGACAGGTCTTTCTCAGCGTTCTTCGGCATTTCCTGTCAAGATCATTCCACCGCTCCTCCATATGCATCCATGTATCATGTGGGCGATGGACAATGTCAGCGGCCGAAGACCTACGTTTAGATGGCAGGATAATATTAAAATGTATCTAGTAAAACAGGGTTTGTATGGATTGTATTCATGTGGTTTAGAATAGAGACCGGTGGTGGGCTCTTGTAAAAACGATAATGTACCTTTGGATTCCACAAGAGGCGGGGAATTTTTTGAGAACCTGAGCGTAATATCAGCTCCTCAGGAAATACTCCGTCCCATGGAGTTAATTAGAAATCGTCCTTCAATGGGAGTATGGTAAATACGAAGAATCATTGCAATTTTTTTAAATAAAAGATTTACACCTGTTGCAAGATCCGCGAAATACTTGCAGGCCGAGTCTTTGAGCGACGCAGCATGGCGAAGCGACTGGATCGGAACACCGGTTTCGTTTCAACGCTGCCTGATCTTCATCATAGCCACTGCCAGAAGAGATTTCGTCCTCACAGCTGGGAAATTTGTATCCGTGTCTCGCGAGACAATGCTGACAGTAAGATTTATTACCCTATAACTTTTACATTTGTAAATTCGTGCCAGTCCTTCCTACGCTTAGCTATCCTTTAGGCTCTTAATATAAAATACTAGCACATGTCCGCACTACTATCTTCTTCGAAATTCGACATGTGTTTACAGTTCATACTAATGTTTATTTCCCAAAAGCTCTATAACAGACCTGATAATTAGATGAGTATCTTTAGATATCACAGGAAAAATTATTATTACTAAACCAAATATATTCACTGGGATTCAAACCCAGAGCAGTTTCCGAGTTTGTAAACATTGTTCCTGTATTCTCTCTGCCGAAACAATTTTGTTTCCGGTCCCGTTCTTCTATCATGCTTAGTTGTCGAGCAACAGAAACCATCTTCACAGAGACTCGAACCCAGGATATTTTCGGGGTTACTGCATTATCCTTTTTGAAACAAATAACTTTGATCTTGGCACCGCTCTCCTATCATACTTACTTTCCAAACTGCAGAAACCACCCTCAAAAGGACTAGAATTCAGGATACTCTTGGAGTTCTCACCTTTCTGAAATCTTTTCCTGCTTTCAGTTAGTTCAGTTTAGTCATTTCAGGTTAGGTGACGTCAGGTTAGGTTAGGTTCATTAAGTTAAGTTAGGTTAGATCAAGTTAGGTTTGGTTGGGTTTGGGTTGAGTTGAGTTAGGTTAGGTTGAGTTGGGTTGGGTTAGGTTAGGTTTGGTTTAGTTTCAGTTGGGTTGAGTTTGTGTGATTTTGGTTTTGTTGGGTTAGGTTCTGTCTGGTGATATAATAATATAATTACAACCTCCAACACGCTTAATTACGTTTCAAACCACTTTATTTATTATGGTGACATGTTTCGGAATTAAAATATCATCTTAAGGCCAATGTCGTGTACCGCGCCAATCTGTATTAACACTTCGCTCTCTTACGTGTTTGAGATACACGCCAACAAAATCTCAGCTTGAAATCATTTAAGTGACCGCATCGTTTTGTATTTTACTTTCAATTTAAGAATTTATACTGTTATTTTATAATTCACACATATGCTCTTCCCAAAAAAGCATTACGAAATCTGGGCTTCTGAAACTTCTTTATCTCCATTTCTTACCGAAATTTCACGTTGTATTTTTACAGATAATCAACCAGACAATTTCGTACTTCATGTTCCTGCTCAATTTCAAAGACATGGACACAGATGCAGATCAGTGAGCAAACACGCAGCGTCGCATCGCATGAAAAACATTCGTATAAAACTTCCACAAATTCTAAGCTTATTTCTCAGCACAGATATGCATATTATAATACATGCTAACTAACTAACTATATGGCTTACAGAACCTGAAGATTCATCACCGAATTCACCAATGCCCTCCACTAGACAAGTTTCTCCTCCGTTATATGATCCACGTTTTATTATCACCTAAGTAAATGTTAAATCCTTTCCTACGGTTGTACGCATTGATGTGTAGTCTGTATCAGGTACAATGAGAGCAATTAAAGATTACAGTTATGTACGTATATTTTATTGGTACTCCTTCCTTGCCCTTCTACTTAACAACTGAATAGATGTAAAGGGCGCTATTACGAGTTGTTATTCTTTCAGAATACCTACGCCTCCAAGTGACACACGTGAAAGATTAGAAAGAAATACACAGTTTTGACCGGAAACCTATAGAAGACTCGTGCATAGATGACAAGATACTATTAAAGTGTACTGGTGTCTGTATAAATTGGACATAATGACATGGATTTTATTCAACTGGCTGAGGATACAGCTAAGTTGCAGGCTAGAGTAAAAACGTTAATGAATCTATAAGTCCCATAAAAACAGAAAATTTCTTGATCATCTGAGCGACTGCTAGTTTTTTCAAAAAGGAATGTTCCACGAAGTTAGGTGGAGAGGTAGTTGTAACTTCATATTTTATAAAATTGAGAGAGAAGAAACATCTGGTCCTTGGAGTTAGGTAAATACGAGCAGACACAGGCCTACATCATGGTCAATAAAATTTAACACACTTTAAAATTATTTTATAATTCTGATTCCCTTACTCTGTTGCTATTAGCATAGATGAAATAAGTCAATAACTGAATAAATGGCCTATAGATGAATTTCATACTTTATAAACATCTCATCTTATTGTCAGAGTGGTAAAATCAAGATAATGATGGAAAAATAACAAATGAATGCACAATTTTGACGCGAAACCATTTGAAAAACTGTTTGATCACAGAAAAGGGGAATAAAGCTGACCTTCGGGAAAGAGATGAAGAAACAGGCTAGTCTAGGAATGTACCCTATGTCGGTATTCGGTATTGGTGACGTTGAGCCTTTGGATTTTACTGGCAGAGTCAGTACTGGCTGGACGGAGATTTCGACGACAGAATGTTTCGGCGTCCCTCTATCCTCCTTAGTAATATTCTGATCCAACTGAATGTGTCGTATTAATTCTTTATCTGACAAGTATTAGTACCCACACTGCAATAATTGTGATACCTGTCCCAATGCACTGAAGAACTCTATAAACACACACATATGAGCATATCAATATGAAACATTTTTATCATAAACTGATCAGTTACTGCTTATAAAATGTGTGCAAATGATACTGAGTGATAATGACAGTGTCTCCTCAGCTAAATAATAAATGCTAATTGACAGCAGAAAATGGATAAAGAAACCGCTGAGTTAACATTAAGGTATAATTCAAGGAAAGTTTGGTGATCGTGAATGATGTATAAGCTCAAAGTTTCATCTAAAATTCTAACATCTTATACCAATTTTGTATAAGTTTCTCTTATTACTTACAGTGACGGACAGGAAACGTTACGCAACAGAATGGTATAGACGCTTTTCCAGAACCTAACAGTATATTTATTTCATGGCCTCAACTACATTTACACTGACCGTACCGAAGCAAGTACCTACAGCGTTAATATTGAAGGAACTTACGGAAGATATATCTTTACCTAATTAAAATTCTGTCATACTATGTACGTCACATTTATTGTCATAATTTCATTCACAAGCTACATGTCCCAACTAAAATGGAACTTTACAGAGACGGTCACATTACTGTTTCTATTTAGAGAGAGAATGAAAACAGATTCAAATCAGAAATTTCAAGAAACGAAAACACGTGTTTGCGAGTCTGCGTATAGTTAGCCCCCAGTTTAATTCTCTCTACTAACGACTAATTAATGTGTCAGCAAATATCAAGTTTCAAATAAAAACCTTAGTATACCAACTAATGCTGTAATATCACTGTACAAATCTTCACTTTCGAGTCATGTTGAACAAAATGTTAAATCAATGGCGCTTTTTTTTACAGAAATGGTATAGCAGCAAGCGTGATTGAAATCAAAGTTATCGATACTAATTCTGGTAGAAGTTTTAAGAGTAACTAAAATACCACATTCTGCGCAGTCGAGCAAACAATACGAAAATGTTAAGTGAGCGAAATTGTTTAATGAACGTCTACTAAAACCGACATCCACAGAGTCTGTCATCTAAGCGCTAACACAATTTCAAACTCACCCTGATAACGAACACGTACAGTTCAACGATTTCTTCGTGGTCATTGGCATGCGCTGGAAGTTTGGGAATTTAAGCTAGTGAGAGGAGAAAACAGCAAGGCCCGGTGTCGGCAGCGGAAGGAGCAATTGTGACCACAAAGCCATGGGGATGCTGGGAAATTTAGTACGCGGAGATTTCTTTATATTGTACCAATTTACATTTTAATGTGCTATTTACAAGATCTCCCTGCAGTTTACTTAATACATGCGGCATACGAGAAACCAATACGATTTATGCTAGCTATTACCACCCCACTAACCTATCCACACTTGAAATTTTTCGTGCACAGCGATCAAACAACAGCCCCTGAGAAATAAGTTTGTAAAAGTGGATTAGATCAAGTTCCCCGCGCAGAAAATTATTGTTGGCCTCCGTAAAATATCTGAACTGTAACCTGCTTCTTGAATCCTTTGTTGCGCAAGCATCTTGTTACAAATATAGGCCTATCCCATCCCACGGGGATCGGTTAGATTGGACAATTCCAGCTTAAAACTAGACAAAACGTTGGTTACATACCTTGTGGGTTACCTTATATTAATAATACGCTTTAGAAAAGAAACACCTGTCCGACAAAGAATACTGAAAATTACAAACATATCCGATCGACACAAATTAATAAGGTCGCTTCTTCTATGATCATACCAATGAACCCGCCCATTTTCTTTTTCAGTTCTGGTTCAATTACGATGACCAAGTTACAGTCTTAAACATGAAAATTATCTGGGAAATTTTTTTAGAGTACCTATTAAAAGTTTATATACGTTTAGCCTAACATCCGTATTCCAGATGTTGAGCAAGATATTACGTAGCGGTAACTATTTAAACCAGAAGATCCGATAGGAATGGATGCTTCTATTCTGTTGTCCACTTTTGTTCTGGAGGTACTCAGATCGAGTCTTAACCGTATTATCATCTATCATAATTAAGACATCGTAATTTTCGTCACTTTATTCGGGATAATGCCTGTAATTTTTCACTTACAATTTCAAGCATTCTTTCGTAAAAATATTGTCAATTGCTTAACGACAAAAAACCTTATACAATTCACATTAATAAAATTTTGTTCTACAAGTCAATGTTTATTGCCCGATTATTGTCACATGACTCTTTACTAACGTCTGACCTTAACGTAGCGCCAAAAAATTACGAATTAAGAATCCAGGGAAGATGAGAAGACTCTATCGTGTCCTATATAAATGCACTGTCCTGGAATTCGCATAGAGGTACAGAAAAATATCAGCAAGAACTGTCAATAACGATAACCAGTCCTACGCAGGGATTCCAACAGGAGCCTGTTAAATGTGGTTCTTAATTGTTCGGTTTATCTCAGAGCTGTCAGCCGACAGAATTCTCGCATACGGCTGGGGATTTCACTGTGACGTACATTTGAGTTAATTTAGGGATAAACTTTCTACACGGTGAACAACGCTGTCTTTTAAGATCTTGCGATATGTAGTTTGGTAGAAACTGACGGACGTTTCAGAGCTACTTACTGTTTTTACCATTAGGGCGATGAGTGTGTCACTACCCTGGTCATGAGAGGCAGTAAACACCTATGAAACGTCGTACAATTTCCAGTATATGACACTGCGCAAGATCCCTGAAGAAAAATAATTTTTATACTCGTCGCCCTGAGAATCTGAAATGTCATTGTCCAAATGCTATTCGCGAGAAGATGGTTTCTTCGAGAAACAGGGCTACAAAATATTATGAAAAGAATATGATATACTAAGAGAACTTTTATTCCTCGAATTTAAAGGCGAGCTTCCACCAATTAGCGTGTAGTTGGACTTAATGATAGGCCCTCTGGTCGTCAGGCAGATACTCGACCTAGTCTTTCAACTCTGTAACTTTGAACGTCACGGAAAGCACGTCTAACTTCTCAAGGAGACAGACGCAGGCTATTTCAATCAATACTTGTCAAGTAACTTACACTAAGTCTAAAAACTTAATTCCACATTGTGTTGGTTCCAATTAAACATATTCCATCTTGCATAAAATGAAACCATAATGGGAAGATAATGTCTGTCTCTGTCTAACCATTAGTAGCATGTTTCACATCGGAAGTACTCTCAAAGGATTTCTTTGAAAATTAAAAAATCCGCGAATAGTTAGTCAGCTCCAACAAGAAAAACCAGCGCTTTAAGCGAAATATCTTGCGCGTAGTATCGAAAGGATTAAATAAGACAATAAATCAAATAATAATTTCAGCTTATAAAAATTTCTACATTACTTTCATTAACCCCTTTTAAATAGACTACCTGTATAAAACAGAGGTACTCTCATTATCCAAGCTACGTGAATTTTATTTGGTCCACACACTTCTCCTCAGACGGTCTAAATCAAAACAATTAACAGGCCTATAGTACAGACGTATAAAGGAAGAAAAGTAACAGGTGGCTCAAACAAATGTTTGAGTGCCGCCAACAACTAGGAAGAGTGGAAGACCGGAGTTAATGGATGAAAGAATGCAGGATTCAGTATCAGAGAGAAATGAGAGACATAACAAGACAAAAGAAAAATGCATAATGATGAGCTTAACAAATATTAACGTTTATCTACTGGGCCAAATATGATGATAATCACATCAAAGAGGGTTGGATAACCAGGTCATGAGGGAGATGAGATAAACAACACAACACTTTAGTCAGAAAAACCACAAATGAAGATAATGCTTTGGTGATATACCTGCACGTGAGGGGATAATATTAAAATTAATATTTAAGACTTTCAAAATTCAAGTATGTGGAAATTATACTGACAGAAGTTATGAATGAGCGATAAAGCGGGCGAATGAGTAAGTCTGTGACAGTAAATAGCGAAATGATAAGGCCAGAATGAGTGATGTATTTCCAACATCTTGTTTTGTGGCATTCATTAGTAAGTATGTTCCCACCCATACGTTATTCCTGATGCAAAGAAGCTTATCGTGCAATTAAACATGAGCGACTAGCTTCAAATGATTATTGGCCTATGCACCATCAATATTCGACAAGCCATTTTCGTTCTCAGTATCGATGAATAATGCAGAAGCAATTTCAGAAGCAGTGAACGTCTAAGACAAAATTACTAGTCACATATTTAGCCACCGTGGGAAGTCTTACAAAATGTTAACAAAAGCTGAAATGTTACCGCTGGAAAAAAAAAACGTACTAAAAGGTAAAGCAAACTCCGAAGAATTTAAGCGCCATTTATTTGTTCTGAATCTGTAATTTCTGTGTTAATAACGGGCATTTTGTTTCAGAGTGGTAGGAAAATTATTTGAAATTAAAAGCAGGCAATAAAACTGCCTGTACTTTCGTAACCGACGTTTCAGAGGCGTTTGTTGCCTCCATTAGGGAAATCGCAGAAAGTAGCTCTGAAACGTCGGTAAACATCTACCAGACTATGCGGCGCCAAAATCCAGAAGAGTCATATTCATGCTTATCGCCGTGAGAACCTTAAATCTCACCCGACTGACTGGTCTAACTGCGGTAATTAAAACTGCACAACCAGTGTTTTAATGACAGACGCTGACAATACTGACATCTAATCTTCAAATAAAATAAAGTAGTTATTATAATTTATGATTTTAATATCAACAGTAATTAAAAATGTGGATGAAACAAACAAACGTAGAACAATTTTAGCTTAAGGGCTCAGACTACCTCTGAAATAGAACACAAATTTCAAATACGATATATATTTTAGTGGTTATAAAAGTATTTCCACACTCACCCAAAAGCAGTGGAGACGCGTGTTATGTGGTGTAGTCCAGAGTTCGCCGCTGTAAACAAATTAAGAATATCCACTCAATCATTTTGGTCACATGAATGAAACATATAAACAGACAACATACAGAAAACATATGCCCACTGCAGAACAGGTTACATATCACATGATTCTACTAATAATTTATTTCTAATGTTGCAAGTAACTGATTCAAAATGTCTCAATGTATTACGTCGACAAAATTTCCCGTTATTCTCTCGGTTTATCCATCTCTACGGATTAGCCCCAAAGCTTTATCCGATTTTATAGCCATTTCAGAATGTTCTTTGTACATCTCCGTATCCATTTTGTTTGCGCTCAATAACAAGTTTTCTGGAATATTCAGCTGCCTTTTCTGTTAAGAACGGTTAGCCGTTTTTGTCTGTAGATTGTGCTTGAGTTTACTGAACAAACATTTATTTCCTTTCATGCATCTCCGTTTCTAATTGTGTTTAATCCGTAAAGGTTTTACGTTCTCACGGCGGTGAATACGAAGATGGCTTTCTTCTGGGTTGTAGAAGTTTGCCAATGTTTCAGAGGTCCTTGCTCCCTCCCTTATCAGTGCGATATCGCCCTGATGATGGACAGCCATCTTTGTATTTAATCTTTCACTTTTTAAAAATATGATTTCCATTGTTCAAATTTCACTAATACTTTTGTTTTTGCTGATCCAAGATTCACTTCCAATAACATTTTATACCATCTAAAAATCAAACTCCCTCTCTGCAAGGCAGAACAGAATGTACGAAATAAAACAACTCATGCGCTTACACGTGAGGAAATATTTTTAATTGTATTGACACAGACGATAGGGAAATTCGATAAAAAAGTAGATGTGATCTGTAGACAAAATTATATTCTTTTTCTCTCCCGCATTAAATGTATTAATTCTTTCATCAGTAAGTAGTTTTATTACGTACCTACGTGCATTTATATGGTACGATAAGTATAAAATAAATGAGTATCAAAAGTTTCTAAAAATAATGCGTTATAATGTGAAAAACTTCGTCCAAAGTTTAACATTATAAAATATGGTATTACAATTTAGACGATGGACAAAGTCCAAAATAACAGTTCTACATAAGAACTGCGTAGGCTGCCATATTTCAAAGTTTGTGAACTTCTTCCAACTGCTTACGTAGAATTTTGGTGTTAGTTGCGCTAAAGTTTGAGACTTGAGACACATTCGGGGAGGGGGAACGATAACAGGTTTCCAGATTCATTGATAAAAGACAACCTTGCGCCCTGCTATTCCCGCCACAATGCACGATTTGTCAAAAGATCAATACAAGACTCACACTTTTTTCTCTTCGAAACTCGTGGGGTAAACCGGTCAATTGATTGTCCAAGTAGACCAAGCAACGTTCGGACTATGTCAGTAATTATTTCCTAGACAGTGATTACATAAACGCTACGTAATTTTACCACATTATTCAAAAACACGTAATTACTTCATGAGACTGACTGGCACGTGATAAACAAATCGATTGACAAACGTAAGTAACAAATAAACAGACGGGGTGGTTAACATTTCTGCTTCGTATCTGAGTGACCCCGTGCTCTAATGACGACCCGGAATCCGACGATCCTTACTGTGGATTTTCGTACTTTTCCTCGGAACTTCTATGCAAGGGATGATACTTTAAACCGGGCAATTGCCGCTTCCGTCCACACAAATTCCACTTCCTTATTCACTGAACAATCTATCATTTGACTCTATACAGTCTAAGCTACCGACAGCGTTATTAAATAAACCATTCACACACAAATAAAATACAGGCAGACTGACTGCCTGCCTGATAAGCTTCTCGTACCCACTTAAGAAGCTGGGTGAACTCTTCAGACGGTCAGATAGTCGTGACGAAAACAATCCCAGCTTATGCCGACATCCAAACTTCACGCGTCCAGTCATTGTACTAACCTCTCATTCTTACACTGAATTAAACACACACCAAATAAAAAATCCCTAAAACTGAAATTACATTTTGTTTGCAGTGTCCTGATTAAGTGGCGAGTCATCGTATCTCTGAAACTAAAAGGAAGCACGCTTAGTATTCCAGACGAGGGAAGAGGTTAGAACTGCTGTAGGGTCGACAGTCAAGGAAATAACGAGAAGAGACGTTGTTGATGCCATAAAATAATTATGCACTGTGATAACGCACTTTCAACAAGGCCAGAGTCTTTACTGAAACTTGTCAAATGCCAGCTTTGGGCAAAAATGTTTTATTTTATTTTATTAATTTGCTAATGACCGTTGTACATACCCTTACACAATGAATCTTATTCGTAAAGTACAATGACCTTTAACTTATTAAGTTCTCTCCCTGACTGCCTTTTGTATAACATAATTTAAATGCCCAAGAAACAATATGATAGTAGAGAACGCCACTGGACGATAGACGCATAAATTGAACAACACGGAATATCTGCAACAACAAAAAATGTCACTGCCTTGGCCTGTTCACACAGAAAGAAAATAGTTTCGCAATGAATATTACGCAGGATAGCATGTAATTGCTTAATTCTACTTTCCGCTTAATTTCAAAGAAAAGGGATAATTAACTAATTATCTTTCAAATTAGACACAGTTCCTGCAAGATTATTAGAATCTACCTTCATTTTATCACGCATACCAACCAATTACGCGTAGTCCGAGTCAGAGTGCGGGGCTGGAGAAGACAGTCGGTATCCAGCTGTTGCTGTCAACTTGCTGAATGCGATTTCCTCATAGGATGAAAGGAGATTGGAATGAGAATGAGCGCAGAAACTTTGAAAAACTCTTCCGCTTTTATATTCTGTGGTTTCGTCTCATTTGCGTTCCTATAAAATCTCACAAACCGTCACACATCTACACTCTGTACTCAGTGTTACTCACGCTGAACACGTACACAGCCATCGCAGCCATTATGGCGGATGTGTTTCAGCATGCAGACGATCTGGAACGCGTCATGGAAAACTTCAGGGTAATATTTCCATCCCTGAGTATTATGTGGGTGCAGCTGTCCATGAGGTAATATTGTATACAGCCTACTGATTAGAAAACTCGATGAAAATTTAATTTACTTAAATTGCATTCTGAATGTTCTCTTCCTTTCAGATTATCCAAATAAAATGTACTTCAAGCTACTCTTCACCTACCCCTTACTATATTCTCTCACATTTAATTACCCTTGACTTTAAAACCGTAATACAATACTGAAAACATTATGTACGTAATTTGCACCAGGCACGCCATTTTTATTTACATTTTGTTAATCGTTGTAATTTTTTATTTTCATTTATTGCTAATTTTAAATTACTGTATTTTCTTTTCCACTCGATTTAATTTTGGCATCATAAATTTTAACCGTCCTTAGGACACAAGGTTGAGTGTTTGGGTTTCTGATTTTCATCAAATTCGGTAAGAAGATAATGCTGTTGGAGGTTATCTATTACAATCCACATAAAAAGCAGTTTTCCTCTGTTTTTACAGCGCATAGACTAGAACTTCAAATAAAATCCACAAGCTTGACAAAATCTATCACTATATACATATGTACCAACATTTTCCAACGAACTGTTCTGAAAAATGTTACAAAGTTGTAGTTGAGCTTCGGAAACACATCGTTAATTATTTCGTCATCTATACACAGTTATACCAATAAACATACGGGTCTCATCTTAAGAATTAGATATGCCACATTCTACGCAGTTACATGTGAATTTATACCTTCAAAATGAACGGTTTGTCAACACCTGTAAAAAGTACGAAATATATATTTATACTTGAAGATTGCTGTCTTCTGGGTTGTTGCACCGTTAGTCTGGTAGACGTTTACCGACAATTCAGAGGTTCTTGCTGCCGTCATCATCTGAGCAAGGACCTCTGAAACGTCGGTAAACTTCTATCAGACTACACGGCGCAACAACCCAGAAGACTGCAACTTTCAGACTCAGCGCCGTGAAAACCTCAAATCCTACATATTTTTACTTGCTTGCTTATAATAATTAATTAACCTGCCCAGCAAATTTGTCAACAGCCAGAAAACGTAATCATTGTTCATTTACAAAAACGTATGTCCTTATGGTTCAGATTCCAGAAAAAATCCATGGAACGGCTAATGTATCTTGCCGCAGCTTTCAAGTGGGAAGACGCACAGGCCAAAAAACCTGCTGACGACAGTTTCAAAATGACAGCCATCCTCCCAGTCATTAAACCAGCAACCCTGAGAATTTCAATATTTTTCGTCACTTTCCACACGTGTCATGTCATCCTGCGACTGGCTCTTGGAGAAGGAAGACCGCTGAGTATCAATGCTTATTACGGCGTCAATGTATCCAGCAGCCCTCTGTACGAAATGGTCAACGTCTCCCAGGTAGTTAACATACAAATTATTATATACTATAATGTGTGCGTGTTTTAAACTATATTTATATCTCCTTAAATTTATTTATATTATCCATCTATACCACCCTTGTTCATTTAACAAAAATAATGCTAGTTAAAGAATAAACATATCGGCTACTTATAGAAAAGACGATGATACACAGAATTTCCACCTGAATAATAGCAATGCATTTTGAGAATTCAGTCTGATTTTAACAATATCAAGAACATGCGTAATTCTGATTCGTTGTTACTTCAAAGTAATTACAAATTTGAACATTTTCAAAATATCGCATTTTCGTACATAATGATGATATTCTTATTCTCGTGATAAAACATGAACTCTTCACTATGCGACAGTTCTTCATGGCTGCCAACTGCTTTCCATTATTCTTCGGCTACACCGGTCTGTATGCCTTCTTGCTGACCATCGCCTGCAGTCAGCTTGAGAAACTGAGAGCTAGCATTTTAAATATCAGACAAAGAAACGACACATCAGAAGAGGACTCGGACGCTGAGAACGGCAAAGTAAAAGAAGGGGGAAAAGTTCAGACCTCTCAGCAAGTGTTCAGCCACATGCAGCAACAACTCAACGACTGCGTACGTCATCACCAAGACATACTTCGGTACGTAAATCAAGCACTCTGGTTGAAAGCGTAAGTTCCTGCGCAGTTAAAATGCAATTTCAATTGCATGAATCACAGATTTCATGCATTCCTTAAACACCCCCGGCGCAATATATTCCATTTCGTTCACTGTCAAAATTGGACAAAGTAAACTACCACTACCGTTTTACGTTGAAGGGGAAAATGCAATGTTAAATGCTGTTTTTCAGCAAATATAGAAATTCGTAGCCATCAATGAAACGCATGTTGTATTTTAGATAAGATAATGCGTTGCTTACTTATGTTGAGCGGTGTTTCATATCGAAGTGGCCTTCACAAATATGTATGCAAGATCAGCCAAGTTACTAATTTCGACTACCTTATTTATAGTCTCACAACCTAATTATTTGATAGCTTACGCAAAAATTAACTCATTCATTCATCTGTCTAATTGATTGTTTTTATCTGGCAGGTTCATGAATGCATTGGAGGAAGCCATAAGCCCTGTGCTAATGGGCCAATTTATCATAATTTTAACTGGCATGTGCTTCGCAGCATTCTCTTTTGCCATGGTACAGTATACCCTTTTAACTGTATCGGTCATGTTAAATCTTAAAAATTAATTTAGAGGCAGATACACAATACTGTATATATTACTCGATGTTTTCGTGGGTGAAAACTCTGGTATACTACTCTAAGGAAATAAGAAAGAATAAGTTATCTGAAAGGAGACAGAAGTTCAAAGTTTACATAAATCAGGTTGCTTGGCTCCCCTAGGAGCAGTGAAATGAATAGTATCTCTGGAACTACTGCATTTGGCGCGCACTGAAAGCCTCTCAAGTACCAATCGTGTTATGTATGACAAGATCGAAGCCTGCCTGAATTTATCAGAGACTTTGACCTTGGACTTCGACACATCTCGCTTCACCCCTGAATGGAGACCTTATGTTCTTCCGAGGTAGGTAAAATTCTACAAGGCGCAAGGACCCAGAAGAGTACCTTCTACACTCACATCACCGTAGAAACCAAAACCGCCTACTCTAGTTAGATTTAAAGTAAGGATTGTTAATTTTTCTGTTCCTAGTAAGAACTGTAATAAAATACGCTTTGTACCCACAGAGTTTAGGAAACGTATTGAACATGGCTCAGTCTATCCTGGAATACACCGCATTTTTGGTACAGCTTAACGCCTACTGCTGGTTTGGAAGCGAGCTGACTCAGCTGGTATGGAAACGTTTCAACACAATTTACACAAATAAAAGGAGGAGAAACAACGATTGGGACCAGCGCACAAATGACAAAAAATGAATTGTTACAGGCAGAAAGCGTGAGGGACGCGGCGTATGGGTGCGATTGGGTGGGGACTCCTGTCTCTTTTCCTAAGTGCCTAGTCTTCATCATCGCCGCCGCCAGCAAGGAGTTCACCCTCACAGCTGGGAAATTTGTTCCAGTTACCAGATCTACCATGCTCAATGTACTGATAATGTATTATCATCTTCATTCAGAGAATGCATTAAATTAGTAATCAGTGCAGGTTCCGAACTTACATTGATCTTTCCTGAGGTTTCGTTTTCTGAATTAGGTATAAATCGCTGGCAAGTTCATAAATTAGATTGTTTTCTAACACAATATTAGCAAAATTATCACTAACAAAATCGTAAAAAGAAACGTTGCTTAAACCTTTGAAGGCGAAGATTGCCTAAATAACATTTAATGACTTAGCCCGTGCAGAAAAGGAAACACAGCACTTCACCATTACAAAGTTCAATTTGTTAACGCTGGTTAATAATCGCCGTATGCACTGAAAATTATACAAAACACATATATAAAAAATTGCAGGTTTACTGAATATTAAGGCTAGTGAATTAGTACCAGACTTTAAAGAGTCAGCGGTAATCATATTTGACGAAAGACAAGGCGGAAGTAGGTGGGCCGAGAGGCAGTTCCGACATGTAGTAACAATATAGGACCCAGTACCGAACAAAATAAATCTAGTCGACAATGTCACATCCTGTTTCATTAAAATCCATGTCATTATTATCGCAATCTACACCTAGGTCTCGCAATAGGACTCTTCTCTCCAAACTTCCCGATTAATTAAATTGTTATGACTGGATGTGCGTGTATGTTCGCAGGTCATCAACCAGACATTCTCGTATTTAATGTTCCTGATGCAAGTGAAAGAGAAGAACAAACATGTATGAGATGCTGTACGACACAAAGCTGAAGAGTTTCTCTAGTTACACAATAATAATGGCATTCGTTCCATCACGTTCTGTAGAAATTTGCTGTACTCTTTAAAATACAATAAAAAGCTAGAATAAACGTTTTACATAAAATCCTTAACATCCAGTTGAACTGAGGAGAATGTATAAGGAAGTAAGAGTGATCTATTTTAAGGTAATATCCCAGCATCATCCTGGAGGGACTGACTAAAAGATCTGAGTCGGGCTAACTGACCTCCGGGCCTAGAATCGAACCCAGTTCCTCCCCGTTACGAAGCAGAGTGGGAACAACCGTGATGTTCGACAAAATGCAAATATCGCCAATATCAATTCGTAATTTGAGACTAAAGAAAAGTTTGAAGTAACTGTTCCTGCAACGAAACTTCAAGTAGGAAAATTATAGTAATTACGTTTCTAATTATACTAATTTTCATTCTTTATGTTATACGAACGTGTTAAACCGTGGCAATTACATTTCGCTTTATCACGCACACCGATAAATTCTGAGTAGTCACACCACAATTTATAACTCATTGGTTCTACAATTTCAGAATCCACTGTCTCGAATTTTACGTCAGTCGGTTATAAATCCTATCTTGTATCAGAAGAGATTGTCGGAGAGAAAAATACCACAATCCTGTTAAACAGCAGCTGTTTCTTATTACAATTAAATTGCTGAGCAATATATAACTCGCACAAAATGAATCGAAATGAGATTCAGCACGAATATAACACAAACATGGAAACACTTTTTGGCTTTTACTTTAAATGGTTTCGTCTCGCAGGTGTTCCTCTAAAATTGAACAAAAAATCGAAGTTGTACAATCTTTATTCCACAATTATGTTACTGAACGCATATTCCGTCGTCATAACAATTTCCGTGGACATGTTCCTGCACTTTGACGACTTGGAGCGCATCATGGAGAACTCCAGGGTCATAGTTCCTGCCTCAAGCTCGCTGTGGGTCCACATGTGCATCAGGTAAACAACACTGCAGATTCTGAGGTGGGAATCATATAAGTGCCGTTTAAATATTCTGACACCGAAGACTGTATAAGTAATAAGTTACTTAAAAGTTAGATTCATACCTCAAAGAAAACGTACCTCTTCTCCATTACGAAGATAAATTGATTAATATTGTCTAAGGAAATAATCGCTGTTTATTCAGAGAATCTTATAAAACCGAGAAATACATTGTCGACAAAATAAAAAGTTAATTATATTAAAGGAGGTGGTACAAAAGTTACCACTGTGCTCTAAAGGCTTTGATCTTAAGTTGTGTTGTATTCTATGCCAAAAAGAGTTTTAAAAAATATGTAAATATCATGAGATATTTTTTTAAGAATGAAAAACAAACATGTGATTGCCATTTAATCTTAAAAATAAACATTATTGTTAATCCCTAACCATAAAACGCAAACGTTTTTGGGGAAAATGTTCAAGGACTCGAACAACCTAACCTAACCCGTAATTCTTTGCTCAGCATACAAATAAGATTATTTTCTGGACAAAATCTAGATGTCTAACAAAAATTATATATGGTGACGAAGAAATCGCTCCTTGAAAATCTGTAATAAACGTTAAAACTGTCCCTGTGATAAATTAACCAACACTCCAAGGAGCGGGAGTGTCGGGGTAAAGAGAAACAATTAATAAAAATCAATAACCCTGATTTGAAATTTCGCAGTTTAAAAACAAATACAGTACACAGAATTATACCCGCCTCGGTTTTCGACAGTAGTGAAGCACTGTGAATTCAGTAAACAGTCTCAGACACTCGACTTGTAAATCATTTGATTCAGATAATGGTTTTCTTCCGGGTTGCTGCGTCTTGCAGTTTGGTTGAAGTTTATTGCGCGCGGCTTACTCATCGCCCTAACTGTCGAGGAAGCAAGCACCTCTGAAACGTCGGTAAACTTCTACCAGACTACACGTCTCAACAACCCTGAAGACGGCAGTCTTCGTACTGGTCGCCATGAGGACCTCAAGTTGCACAATGTGATTCAGATTTCAGAAGAAGGCATTGGAAAGGATGATGCACCTCGCATCAGCTTTCAAGTATGAAGACCCGCAGATCAGAACACCTGCAGACAACAGCTTCAGAATGACAGCGCTTCTCACGGCTATCAAACCAGCAAGCCTCAAAGTTCTTGCTGTCTCCTTAGGATATCACACATTTTACATTATTATCCGTCTGGTGGCCAGAGAAGACAGGCCTCTAGCTATCAATGCGTATTACGGGATTGACACATCCAACAGCCCCTTCTACGAAATTATCAATTTATCTCAGGTATCACTTTAAGGTATTTTTATTAAGTTGAAAATTATACTCTACTTACGTACGTAATTACATTTCCACTCTCTGATATTGTGTAGGTCTTTGAGGCTTTAACTGAAAATTCAAACTTACAGAATTAGCCAGAAAATATGAACTGCGTCCGGTTAAACCAAAATCCATTAAACTAGTCTTCCTTTATATTAGGCCGATACCAAAGTGTTCAGAAAAATATATACAAAATAAAGATGTAAATTCGCAATTCGGGATAAGTCTATTACTTCAGAAAAGTTTCGTGACATATATAGGTAACCTAGTATAGTACGATATCAAATCTAAAACTTCTTGACGATAGTGAAGAGTCAATTGAATAAAAATTTACTTGGATATTATCCATCGTCTAGTAAATATAAAACGTAAAACGACGTTTCGGAGATGGGACTCTATCTCCGTCTTCAGGTTCCTACACAGTTGGGCCCACTAGATAGAGCTAATCCCTATCTCCGGACAAAGTAAAAAAGAAAAGTATAGTCCTGATAGTGAAATCTGGGAGATAATGACAGGCTACAGTGCGGATACAGGCAAAACATCCGAAGCTGTTAAAAGGTCACGTCAAATTAAAAAAGTTGGTACTAGCAGTGAATTGGGGTCTGCTATCTGAGCGTTAATTACATTAGCTGTTAGGATAGGGAGTGGATCGAACTGGCTCATGACTGTGTCCAATGGTTAGTTTTAGTAGTACTACTACCACAGTTCGTTTCTTAATGACATAACAAACTGTTGGCAGTTCCTCATGACAACCGTGTGCTTCCCGCTTTTCTTCGGGTCCACCAGTCTGTACGTCTATGTGGTGACGATAGCCTGTAGTCAGCTAGAGAAGCTCAAAGCGGCCATTTTGAACATAAATCAGAAAAGGGACATGGATGCCAATTTCTACCAGGAGAAGGAAGAGAGACAAATCCAAGTTCCACAGGAAATGTTCCGTCACACACAAGAACATCTGAACGACTGCATTCGCCATCACCAGCAAATACTTGAGTATAAGCCAAATTTCCAGTAACTTAAATTCATAGAAGACGTCTTGTGGAAAGTTATAAACGCTTTCCTACTCTGAAACTAATATCTTTCTGTCGCGCAAATTGTACAAAACTCCGTCGTTAAACCTGTCTCGCAAGACCGATCTGCCCTGCACGGTAAAGTTAAATGCAAGATTTAATATATAATTCAAACACGAAAATTCGCTCATATTATGGTTAAGAGCACGATTGGGATGTATTTCAAGTTTTCTGAAACCACCACTGGTATTTCAATGTATATCTAACCAGCGTAATTTTTAGTTCAATAGACATGAGACGTGGTTGTTAATAATTCTGCACTACTGACGTGCTACGAAAGATTACACTTCTCTATTTATGAGATTTATTTGCAGCAGATTCCTATATAAAGCAACAATAAACCCCATCAAAAGGAGATTACGAATTATGTGTTCACGCTCTGCCAAGAGCGACAAACACTTCATTTTTAAAATTCATACAGTTCTAACGGCTTCTAACTATGTACCTGCTCTTATGTGACAGACTCATGAATGCATTGGAAGAGTCAGCGAGCACGATTCTTGTGTGTCATTTTCTCCTGATACTGGGTGGCACGTGCTTTGCAGCCTTCTCTTTTGTCATGGTAAGATTTCTGCTGTCTGGCAGAAACGCTAAACCTGATCATGTGCGAGATATTTCCAATGTCAATACATATTATACCAAAACAACTTCAGGGAACAACTCGTCATTCTCAGTTTGATTTATATATTTAATACACATAAACAGACAGGCTTTAAGAAACCATAAATTGCTTATACAAAATGTGGACGGCGTTTGTGTACATTTTTAGCGACTTTAGATTAGTAGAACTTGTAAATCGTCAAACATCTAGTTCTGAATTCATATTTTGATATGCATCGCACAAAAAAAAACCTTCGTATAAATATGATCATAATCCATCTGCATAAAAGTTCAATTAGTCCTATCTAAACTAATTTATCAGTGATAGTTCTCAAACGTGTAGTGAAACATGCAGCTTTTTTACAATCTGCATAAAAATATCTCCACCAAAAATACAAATATCACAGCTTTCGACGGATGGATTCAATAAACATTCTGGTTCAATAAAGAACACGATATCAAGTGGGATAAACTGAAATTCCTTTTTACGAAATATTACGCAAAAATTGTTTTACAATAAAATGGCCTTAGTGCCAAAGTGGTGGATAAATTCACGAACAAAACTCCCCTTAGGACTTCATGTTGGATATAAAGCAGGTGTGCTGGTTATTCTACGTTTATTGATTTTTTTAATAAGACGTGTTTTGTGCCCACAGAGTTTTGGTAATCCATTAAATATGGCCCAATCGATGTTGGTATACGGCTCATTTATGTTACAACTCTACGCCTACTGCTGGTTTGGGAGCGAGCTGACTCGACTGGTATATGAATGACAATTACACACAATTTCGACAAAATAAATACAAATTAAAGAACTCTAATTGTGACACAAACACAAACTGTTCCAGGCAGAAAGCGTGAGGGATGCGGCGTGGAGCTGCGACTGGGTAGGATTGCCCTTATTTATCCAACGCCCTCTCGTCTTCATCATAGCCGTCGCTAACAAGGAGTTTACCCTCACAGCTGGGAAATTCGTTCCAGTGTCCAGGACTACCATGCTCAATGTATGATTTTTAGGCATTCTCTGAATGAAGAGTGTAGGTCTAGCAAGATAATCGTGTATGTGTCAGTATGTCATCTCCGAAAAGCAGACAACAAATAACAGTGCAATTTTTAATCAGGATTACACATTTTCTGGGTCTAAGCATCGTTGTCATTAAGGCATACGTGTAGTGGAAGCGAGCAATCTTCATCACTTTCTGGTTGCTTTACCACCGGGTAAAGGGTAACAGTGCCTTAATAAACCTCAGAGACGATCTGAGCCTTGGAGAGAAGGTTAGAATTTAGGGAAAATATGTATAGCGTAAACATTCTGGCGCGTTTGCCATAATTTGACCTTTGACATGGAGATTCCGCATGTAAACCATAGCAAACAAAAATACCTCGAGATTCCAGACCAAGCGACTTCAGCGCACAGAAACGCATGCAGATCTTCAAGTAACGTGCCTGTTATTATTGTCATATTTTACGAAAAATATTAAAGTTTTCACAAATTGCATTATAACACCCCATTATCGACTTTAATAGAAATCAGTTCAGCTGCTCTCGAGTTCTTGCATGTGGGCAGACGGACAGATAGAGACAGGGCAAAGTTAATGGGCTAATATTAGCAAATTATAAAAACGAATTTTGTCATCACGTGGTCAACACTACTACTTCATATTCCGGAGGACCCGGGTTCAAACTTCGGCCCGGATACCTGCTATACTAACTGATGCTTGTCATGATTTTTCTCAGTCCCTCGAGGCAAATGCTGGAACAGTAATTGAAGTTACATTACGATTACGTCCTTTTACAATATTTGCAATTAATTACTCACTAGGCATCTCTTCAATTGACGCTGCACAGTCTGAACTACCGAAAGCGACATTCTATAAACTACATATAAATAAAATGTATTCACAAACGCGCTTGAGAAGCAGTAGGAAATCGAATCCCGGTCGTTCAGAAGGTCCACATAACCAACCACTTTTATGACTGAGGTAACATAAAGTATGATTAAGTGCTTATTTTGTCCACAGGTCATCAACCAGACTGTCTCGTACGTCATGTTTCTCATGCAAGTCAGGAACAGAGAAGAAACAGTATAAAACCGGCGCTAAATGTCGTACAGCCGAACACCGTAGACTTCTTAGTCCGCATTCTGCTTCAACAGTGTATTACAAGCAAACACCTGAAGAAAATCTAATTGTCTTGGAACACGACCCGAAGTTTCAACACCGTTCATATTCAAGCCCCAACACTGGATACGATTATAAGCCAGTTTCATTCGCCCCGCTTTCTAACCACACATTTCCCTAAGATCCGTTTGAATGCTAAACCCCAGTAGAAAATACAGCGAATGATCTAAGAGACATAAAACAACTAGGACACTTCAGCAATGCAGAATTCTGTATACATGCAATGATTAAATGTTTCCATCTCAGTAAATGTTTGTAAATGAATTAGATATATAGGTTGAGTTGCATACAAAAACCCATATATACGAATAGCGGTTTTCATATATTTGATTTTATTTTTTTTAATTTCAGAAAGAATCCGGAGTTGGAGTCCAGTCACCTCAGTAAGAGTTTAAGTTTCCCAGAAAAATAAACACACACCTGACTTCTCACAGTGATATGTCATCATGCCTTAAACACAGAAATTCCAGTAAGAAATTTTGTAGAAATATTCACAATTAAAACAACACGTCCACAGTTTGGAACTAACTATTTAGTAGCATAAGACTAAGACTCGCCACTCGATACAGTCCTGAGCCAGTTACATCCATCTCCGATTTTTCAAACTATTTCCCTAAAACAGCATCTTTATTCGTTATTTTCCCACCTTCTGTATCGCCCCAGTGGATGTTTCACAGCAGACTTAAACATTATAATTCCTTATGTATTACTTGACTCTCTACCTTAGATACATGTTCAGCCCATCTACACATGCTATGTAATGTAACATTATGTAACATAAACATGTTTAATTGAGGTTTCATTTTTATTATTAGCGAACATATTGCTGAATCCTCACTTCCCAGCAGATCGTATTTTATGAGGTTAAGTACATACACTATTTGTTTCGTCTGCATGTGATAGCTCATATAATCCCTTGGTTTGATAATCAAGAGTATTACGACGCATAAATGAGTTCTATAAGAAAAATGAAGTGTTATTTGAAAATTTAACTAGTGTTTCACATAATTACCTTTGCCCTTTCCAGGGTTAAAAGCTGTAACAGTTACAGTTTTAAATTCAATCCCTGTACAATACTTGCATGTCACTGACTTATGGACGGATGAAATAATCAACGCGAATGACCAATGAATTAATTAGCACAGAAACAAGAACGAAGTTCTTATTCTCAAGTACTAATTAGTGGAATCACATTATTCTCCAACCACTCATTGCCCCATAATGATCTTTATAGGATTCTCAGTAATTTCTTCACGTACTATATATAAACACCAGTAATGCTTCCAGATGTTTTAGGGCAGTCGAAAGCCTGGCTGGTGGTGGTAAGCAACAAAAGGGAGGAGTCTAGCTTTTTTTACAGTTCTATTAGTATAATTCTGACCGTCAACCAGCAAAACGTAATTTACGTAAAATTTACATAGGCTGAGATATAATATCTGAATAATGAATCAGAACGAAGATAAACGTGCGTACGAGTTGAAAAATCGTTTGGGATTCTACATTTTTATATTCCGACTAGCAGGCGTAGATACACAACCGCAAAGTAGCTGGAAACTGTACAACGTATACGCCTCAGTCGCATTTCTGTGTGCTTACGGGAGCAGCGTGGCTATTGCAGCAGACATGTTCCTGACAGACGACTTACAGCACATCATGGAGAACATGCGAGCGCTTCTGGGATCCATAAGTGCCTTCTGGATGCAAAACTACGTCAGGTAGCCCGACAATAAATCTACGATTTAAAATCAGTTCCATTTCATCACCTTAACAAATAAAACCAAACTCAGTTCTTAAATTAATTCTCATTTCGTGCCCGCAATAATGAACAGTAGTAATCTGTTGGCAGTAAGAGGGATAAACTGAGAGTAGTGCATAAATGAACCCAGAGAGTGGCGAGGTCGTGTCTTTTCATCTTCAAAAATTTCCTGGGGGGCGAGTTTAATTTTGTGATATTTGAGATTCTCACGGCGGCGAGTGTAAAGATGACCTCAGAGTTATTGTGCCCTGCACACTGGTAGACGTTTGCCGAAGTTTCCGAGGTGCTTGCTGCCTCCATCATCAAGGCGATAATCGCCGGACTGCACGGCCCAACTCAGAAAGAGGTCACTTTTGAGTTTAATTCTGTTTCACATCGGCCAGAACTTGTATAAAAGCAAAATCAATTATAATTAATAGCAGTAGTACAAACAAAGTGGCACATAACAAAAAATGCAGTTCTCTTTGAGATCCACAAGTTCTTTTGTAACATTTCTTTATATTTCTTTATGTGTACCTACAATTAACGAATAGGAAATAAAGAATTTCATGGTTATGTGCTCTATGCTATTTGCAATGTGATCAGTTTAAAAATAATATATTTTTGTCTAAACATCACGGCCAACGAGGCTAAGAAGAACTGCACACTGCACGTTTGAAAACGTTTAAGTCCTTCGAACTGCAGGAGCCACGTAACTCAGTAGAGTCACTAAGCTTGACGACCGGTGATCGATTCCCGGAGCCCACCCAGCCTCGTATCCAATAGGTACCAAGGGCTTATTTCCTCATGGTAAAGTGGACGGGGCGTGAAACTAACTATTCATCTCCATCCAGCAGCGAGGTTACGAATGAGTCTCGATATACCCCCACTATCCCATACGTAGTCATGAACCTACTGACCTTCACCTTATTACTCCGAAATGCACCTTTCCACGCTTGTTATTATTACTGCTGTGTTTTATACTTTTCGTGCTCACATAAAGACAGGTACTGGCAAACCTTCCAAAAATTACATAGTGTTGAAAATACGTCATTCGTTCATCCTCTATCTGTCTCCTTGATGTCAATTTCTCATCATGTTGCAGATTCCGGAAGGACGCAATACTGAAACTCATGGGCCTCACAGATTCCTTCACGTGGGACGAATCTCCCGCCAAAGATTGTCACACAGGGAAAACATCGAAAGGCTCCCTTATCCCTGTGATCAAGAATTCTGTATGGAAATTGTGCCTTTTTGTTATCGCGTTTCATGGAAGCTATTTCACCCTGCAGGTCTCTCTTGGCCGCCGAATCCTGTCCATTAACTCTTACTACCCTTTTGACTGGACCGTCAGCCCACTATATGAACTGGTAAACATCACGCAGGTAAGTAACAGGTACTGAGGTTTAAACCGAACATCTGTTTTTGGGAACGAGAATACTTACACTTCTCCCTTGTTAGCGAAACAGTTCTCTTGTCTAATTCACCACAGAAGCCACAAACAAATTAAGATATTTTTAAAGCTAAATAAAGTTTAATAAGGAAAAATAAAAAACTTGAGTCCAGAAGGACCAATTCTTTATATTGAAGGGTTCTAGTATATTTAAATGCCTATATAACTTCTAAATATACAACGTGATTATTTTACTGCATTCCCATTGGATGATTAAGTTTCAGAGGTGCTTACTGCCTCCATCATCATCGCTCTGATTATCTTTGATAATCTCAGATTTTCTGCCCCATCATGGTCGGTAGGAAATTTATTCTTCACTTAAGTCCTTCTTCAATATAGTATGGACGTGGGAAACATACATCCCAATTTAGTACTGCACTGAAATCTACAATAGAATAAATAATACGACAACGAAGTGATTAGTCAGCATACTTGAGCAGACAAAT
The DNA here is from genome assembly GCF_000696155.1 of Zootermopsis nevadensis. The sequence goes on from NW_019061343.1 coordinate 33,069, forward strand.
AACTAAAAAAATTCACAAGAAGATTAGTGTCTTTGTTGGAACTATTAAATATGCGTGTTTTCAGTTTGTTGCAGCTTCAGTGTACGTGTGCACAATATTTGGTTTCCTGGGTCTGTACGCCACTTTTACCTGCATCGCCTGCACTCAGCTTGAGAAGCTGAGAGCAAACATTTATAACATCAGACAGAAGCATGACACTACAGAGCAGGACTCGGGTGCAGAGACCGACCAAGAAGAAGAGGGAAAAGTATACACAACTCAGCAAATGTTCTGTCACATGCAGAAACAGCTCAACGACTGCATACGTCACCATCAGGAAATACTTAAGTTAATGTCATTCCTATTATTCATATTCATCAATCTCTTGCTTCTCAGTTCATTTGATGAAATTATGTCAATTGTAGAGATTCTTAAGTTTTGTCTAATACGAGGGAGGATAACTACATTGAAAGAATTGGGTAACAAACACATCGTAGAATTTGATGTTCATCTATTCCAGATACAAATTTATTCCAGCAAGTAACAAGTACTCTACTGAAAAAAAAATTTCTTCCTTCGCTCTTGTCCTTTTACAGATTCATGTGGGAACTAGAAAAGACAATGAACCCAATGCTAGTGGTCCAGTTCGTTATTATTCTTGCTGGTCTATGCCTCTCAGCGTTCTCATTGGTTACGGTACGTAATGTTCTTCACAACATCAGGGTAAGGTTTGAAACATCGATCAGTAACAATATGTGACATCGACTCAGTGCTGTAATAAGTCATATACGCTTGTAAGCTGCAGTGAGGAGGAGACAATGTTATTACGAGCTTTACTGATAGTTAATGCTACATTGTGCTGTAAAGATACGCCAGTCTCTGTTAGACTGTAAACTAACAAGACTAACCCTAGTACACAAGCATGAATGTGATGTCACGAAGTAAAAGACTTCACTGAAAAAAAATTACCTCTACTACTCTACTTGCGAAGCTCACATTCGATCAGTTGGTAACAAAGTCCCTGTCGTTTGTGATACCCGAAGGTTTGTCACCTCGCTCACAAGAAAACGCCCTATCCTAAGCCAGTTGAAATCAGACCATATCCTCACGAACTATTTCTTTATGGGCCATTTTAATAACATCTTCCCATCTACATCTCCAAAACTGTATCTTCCCTTCTGGTTTTGCGATTAAAATTTTGTATCATTTTTTAATTTCCTCCACGCATAAAGTTTTTACTCCTATACAAGAGATTCAACTGCGATGTTCTTGTTCTGACTTCAGAATATGGGAGACGTCTTACAGATGGCCCAAGCGCTGTTAATATACTTTGGATTCATGACGGAGGTCTGCTGCATTTGCTGGTTCGGAGACGAACTGACAGAAGAGGTCATTATCATTATTACTATCAGTAGTATATTGTAATGAACACAATCATTAGCATATCATCATCATTGCCAGTAGTAATTATAAAAGTAAATAGACTTGTTAGAAAATTACAATCCAAATTGAAAAGACTGCGAAAGAATAATAACACCTTGCTCAACATAACTCAACTCTTGTTTAGAACCAATCGTAACAGTGAATACGATGACATGATTATGTGCTGACACAGGGCGGACTTACGATCCAAGGCAAAATTTTGCAATCCCATATTTCGACCTCAGAATCATTCCTGGGGACACAGTTTTCGAATGCTTGTTCGAGACACAATGTAAAGTTGAACTTCCATCTAGTGTCGATACTTATTTTCTTTCATTACTCATCTGAGCATTCACAAGGGCAGGAATGAAAAGTGGCAGTGTTCTCTGAACGTAATTCACGGCCGTTGTGTCAGAATTTGCGGATGTCAGACCTTTACTGGCGGCCTGTAAGAAACACTACGAGGCGAGGTCGTGTTGAAAAAACCTTCCTCCATAAAAACAAAGAGCACCTTTCTTGCCAAAATAATTCCGTTAAAGTCAGAAATTACAAAATCTCTTATTAATAATGTCGTTATTCGCGAATACTAACACATTAAATCTACTAAAACAAAATATTAAAACGAATCTACAACAAATGTAATAGTTATACCGTCAAAACGAGTTCTTGAATTTAGTAGCAGCATTTTATTCACCAGATGCAATGGTTGAACATCATAACTCGGTTTCAGTGCCTCGTAAAAGAAAGGGTACACCAAGTGAGACAGGACAGGCTTCGCGTTTTCAATCCTAGGTGTGACGTCTCAACAAAGATTTGCTCTGGGAACAGACAGAAAGACGCAGCACGCTTTATATGTGTATATACATATGACAGTTTTGCAGTAAGCACTGTAACATAAGTGTCAGTGTTGCAGGCAGAGAGCATAAGGGATGCCGCTTGGGGGTGTGACTGGGTAGGAACCCCAGTTACATTTCAGCGCTGTATTCTCTTCATCATCGTCGCAGCCAACAAGAAGTTCGAGCTCACTGCTGGGAAGATAGTTGGAGTGTCTAACAATACCATGGCAAACGTACGAATTTCTTTCTTTAAGAACTCGTTGCATAAAGTTGGTAAAACTAACTCATAGGAGAAAAGTCTTCCCTGTCCGTATACCAAGAACTTTTCAAGCTAATTTACTTTCACAGCGTTTTCAACAGGAAAACATGATAAGACAAACTTCCCTGATAGTATTCACGTTTATAATTCATAACAAATTCACTTGTGTCCCTTTGTTTACAGATCTTCAACCAAACACTGTCATATCTCACGTTCCTGATTCAAGCCAAGGACAACATAGACTGAAACCATGAGTCATTTATGACCTCTCATTGACCGGATCAGTGTGATCCTGATACACTGACCTTTAGAAATGTGCACAAAATGTTCATTGTAAAACTTGTTAGAAAAGATCCATTTGGAATACCGAAGAGGTGGAAGGATAATACTAAACTGGATCTCAGAAAAACGAATTGTGGTATGAGTTTCCTTCAACTACCTTAAGATTGCATTCTACGCTGGTCTTGTCGCTAATTGCGTTGTAAAGTCCTTTTAGAATCACCCTGTATAGCTGCAGGCTTCTAATAAGTCAGTTAGTTAACCCTGAAAAATGTATATGTTCATGTCTCTTGTCCCGATATCTGTATATATTTAAAATACCTTAAACTCAGCAAACACATTTACACTCGCCGCCGTGAAAAACGGATATCTCACCAAAAGCCTGAAAAATTAATGAGTAGAAGCAACAAGTTGTTCCTTCTTTCCAGGTTTATTAATGATTTCAAATTCCTAACCGAATCACGCTTTGTATAAGCACGCGCAACTTCCATTTCCTAGCAATGAACACTACATTCTATTAGAGTCTCACAGCTTCCACTCACAGGACTGCCTGTGGGATATTTAACGTCACTGCATAAATATAAGAGCTACTTTATAATCAGTAAGCGTAGTTATTGAGATGGTACGACGGAAAGCGTCTAATGTGTGTTCTGTAATGCTTCGGCTATAATCTCATCCAGGGCAAAGACAATCCTCAGGTTTCCCGGTGAATGCCAGGATAGTGCACTGGAATAGGCCACGACCAAATCGATTCCATTCCTTTCTACTTTACAACTATCCTAACAACTCATTCGGGGGTAAAGAAAATATGAAGTTGACACAGCGTCGTTAAATAACACAAACTCTTTATGCCCTGAGATATTTCGATACATGATGCCGACTTTTATGCTGTCTTAGTCTAGGGAAAAATCAAAAGTCGTGAATTTGTAGCTGGGGGTATTACAAGCAGTGTATACATTAGTTTTTCCTTTATATTTTACAAACACGCAAACACGACTGATAATTACAAGAGACAGGGGACTTCACAGTTACGTAAGCTTAATTGTTTTCCAACTCAGTCTCAATCTCTAACTCCCAATTCCCATTTTAAAAATGTAAGACTGAAAAAGTCTGTTAGATTATGCAACACAACAAAAGTGAAACTCAAAACTGGAGATGTCAAACTTTAAATAAACAGTTGAAGCGTGCAAAAACAAATTAATTTCTAACATCTAGAAGAATTTAAAAATATATTAACCTACTCCCAAGCGTATTTGTGTCAATATGTGTTGCGGGAGAGGGGGCTCTTTGCTCCTTATTTTCACGTTGGAAGTTACTTTCTGAATCATCTTCGATAATGCCTTCAAAAAAACATTGACAGTTTTGGTTTAGTTTCATTTTAAGAGGGGAGGCTTATACTGGACCGACAATTTTCAGCGTAGAAATCAATTTCATCAAAATTCCTATAACATTTTCCGAGAAGAAGCATGCATACCTTCCCATCACACGTCCATTCTGTGCAGCCACAAGAATTAAAAAATATCAAAACCTGGATTCAAAAATGATCTTTTTTCACTGTAGTTAGTTATACATATTACATGAACAAAAAGTTTTAAAAATCTTTTCCGAAGACAAAAAGTGAACACAAACTTCGCTTCGCCATGTCACGCACACCTGTAAGTTCACCGCGATCAGTAACTAGCGCCATTAATATTGCACAAATTCGGCTATAAATTCTGCCCGTACTCGGTATTTATTTCCAATTCAGTGCCCAAAAAGTCAATCTCTGCATGAATATCATCAGCACTTGTAAGTTAATGTAAATGGACGCCATGAACAAAAAGAACGATCTTCACGGGAACGGTATTTCTGAAGAACATTTCACATTTTATTTGCTGATGTTACGAAATGTGGGCTTGTCTTTAGTTTCACGCAACAATTCCAAGATTTATACTCTCTATTCTGCATTTACGGTACTCTGTGCTTACTCGTTTTTCGCGGCAATAATTCTAGACACAATAAGAAACAAGCAGAACTTGCAATACGCAATGCAGAATGTGCATGGTTGTACTGGAATAGCATGTACATTGTGGATACACCAGTGTCTAAGGTAACGCAGTGCTCGTTAACATTTATATCCACCTTCACTAAGAAACAATTTCAGCTCTCAAATTTCTACAGAAAAATTATCTTACATATGAAATGTGTGTGTGTGTGTGTAAACACCTACCATTGTTATGTTATGGTCGATTTTACAAATAGAACTATAAGAAAAATAGCACGTGTCCTTAAGTAAATACAAATTCCAGCGCTGTAAATAAATATTAATGTTGTCGATAACTTGAAGTGCAGTCTTTCTACAAAAAACTATAACAATTAACTTAAAAAGTTAAAATTCTATCAGAAGTTATTGTATACTCTAGTACCAAATATTTTTCAAATATTACAACTAGTTTGAGCGATGAAAATTGGCGTTTCGATTAGCAAACAATACAAAAAAAATCAATTCAGTCAACTTCTAATATCACACATTACCTAAATGGCTTCGAACCGAACGACGTATGGACAACATAGCTAACTCCATGAAGCAGAGTTATTTAAAATATTACAGTTGCCCAGCCGTCAAATACTCGTCGCCTAATATGAAATCCGAAGGTTCATTTCCGCACACAAATAGACCTTATCTTGAGCCAGTTGAATCCAGTCCACTCTGCATAAGATCCCTTTTAACTGTGTCTCCTATCCACGCATAGATCTACAAATTAATCTCTTCCATTTGCGTTTACTGACTATAACTTTTTCTGCATCTCTCAACCGTCCCACCCAGCTGATCACGTCCTTCATGATTTGATGCTGACAACATATGGCGAAGAGTACACATTATTACGCTATTCATCATGAATTTTTGCCATTCTCCTATAATTGCTCTCTCTTGGGCCCAAATTTTACCCTCAACACCTTGTTCTGCAATACCATTAATCTATGTTCTGCCTCACGGTGTGAGACCAAATGTTATTCTCAAACAAAACAACAGGTAAAATTGTTTTTTTATCTTATCGTTTATGGAACAGAAAAACAAAAATTTTAATTAACTGACAGCAAACATTCCTTGAGTTTCATACTAACAACCTAAACACTGATCAAAACATTTTCTGCAAGAATTTTTAACAAAAAGTCTCGCTTTTCAGGGTACAGAAGAACAAATTTGTAAAATTGATGGTTCTAACAAGCTCTTTCACTTGGGAAGACTTGTCTGGCACCAGCGCTGACGGTAAGACATCCACTATGGCCGCCATGTTTCCTCGCATCAGGAAATTTGTAAAGCAAATGGTCATATCCATAATTGTGTTTCATGGAAGCTATGTCATCATCCGCCTTACCAGCAGTGAAAAGCGTGAATTGACGGCAAATTCGTTCTATCTCTTCGATGTATCCCGCAGCCCTGTTTATGAACTGATCCTTCTCAGCCAGGTAAGCTATATCCCTGTCTCATGCCTTAAGGACTGCATTTTGCAGGAACTAATAACTACCAATCTGAGAGATCATACACGTGATCAAGAAATGTGAACAGATGTCAACATACACGTAATAATAAGAATGTAATAAAAAAGGTTACTACATTTGTAAAGAATGCTTGAAAAACCACCGAGTCCCAAAGTTACTCCATCATCATTTACGTAAGGGCAAAATATTTCAGGGACGCCAGACAATATGGAAAGAACAGTTAAGCATGAGATGCCTCCTTTGCCGATTATTTTTAGCAACAATCAACTTCTACTTTCGGGAATGAGCCTCAAGATCAGAAAAAATCATAAAGTCACCCCCCCCCCAAAAAAAAAAAAAAATTGGCAACCGTTCAGCTCAATTTCGTTTTACGACAGTTACGTAGCATGTGACTTCCAAATTAAAATAAAGGAACCTGTTATTAAACCACTTACCAGTTTTATAAAACCGATTTAATGTATCTGGTTCCCACTCTCTTTCCTTCAGCTCACAGGATTCGTTTTTTACGGCGTAATGTTTTTCGACTTGTGGGGGCTATACGCTACGTTCATCTGCATCGCTTGCAGTCAACTGGAGAAGCTGAGGGCAAAGCTACTGGATATCAGACAGAAAGACGACGTAGCAGAGGAGGACTCCGGTGCTGAGACTGACCAAGAGGAAGAGGAAGAGGAACAAGGACTAGTACAAACCTCTCAGAGAGTATTTCTTCACATGCAAAAACAACTGAATGACTGCATACGTCACCACCAGCAGATAATTCGGTACGCCCAACAGCAGCGTTCTTTCATATCATACTACTTACAATAGCTTTAGTGCTACTTGAACTATGAATGTGAAACAATACCACTTTTGTGCTCTTGTTGGCGGGAAAAGCGCTGAAATGTGTTCAAGTTTCGATGTTTTTCAGCTTCATGAATGCAATGGAAGACACGCTGAACCCCGTGCTGCTTGGCCTATTCTTCATCGCAATGACCAGCATCTGTTTAAGCGCCTTCTCCATCGTCATGGTATGTAACCTAAACGCTCTTTTTTTTAGTTCCATTTTTCTTTCTTTCTTTCTTTCTTCCTTCCTGAACGAGATTCGAACTCAGAATTAACTGTCCTGAAGATTGTGTGATTTTCCTTGGGTCAATGCTGGGAAAGTACTTCGAAATAGGTCACGACCACTTCATTCCATGCCCTTTTTCCATTTAAAAATACATATTACCACACGAAATCAAGGTAAAAGCGTAATTAAACAAAACATCAATAAATCCTTGTGTATCTACTTCACCTTCTCATTTGCTCTTATTCTCTTACTCACTTCTCACCTTCTCCAGCGTCCTGATTTGCACACCTGTGCGCAAAAGGTCCGAACGCCTGGTAAAGTAATGATATTGTGTTCTAAAACCCACAGAACCTGGGGGACGCCATGCCAATTATCCAATCGGCAGTTATTTGTGGCGCCATGATGTTCCTCCTGTTCGCATTCTGTCGTCTTGGTGAAGAGCTCACACATCACGTAAGCAGTTTTATGTCATACAAAGTTGTAACACAGCCATAAAGCGCTATTGTCGGCATCACAGTACGCGATGTCCGAAGAGATGCTGGCCCTCTATTGGCTATAATCCGGGGGGGGGGGGGGGG
>NW_019061343.1:40966-64381 GCF_000696155.1 Zootermopsis nevadensis
TAAGCGTGATTCACACGATGTGTCCACGTCTCACTGTGAAAGAAACACGGTCAGCACGCAGAAACAACAGTGACTGGTAGCTGTGATGCTAACGTTCAGAATTTCGTAAATGTCACTTCTGAAACGTCGGTAAACTTCTACCAGACTACACGGCGAAACAACCCGTAAGACTCGCCGCTTTGAGAACCTGATATCTCACGTACATGAACTGAGACTTTCACCTGCCAAACCCGGGAAGTTGTAGTGAAAGTATTTAGATATGAAATTTCACCCTCCAGCCGCCTTACTCCCCGTATCCACTTGAGAATGGGTTCGTACAAGAGCTGATCTGTATGTCGTATAAAACTGAAATATCAAGGACTGCCCTTCCCGGAAATCAAACACAGCATGCGCACCCAACATCTGAATTATGAGAGACAATAAAATCACTGATAAGCCTAACACACATAATTCTTCTTTGCCTTCTGTGGAAATCGAAAATGGATCCTGTAATACGACACACGTAGTCTAACAGCAAGAACTTTAGAGGAAATACATATTTTAAGAAAGCTAGTGTTTTGTTCAATGACTGCATTAAAAATTAGTAGTATCTTTCACCAAATTTCCTTTTGGACAGTTCATAATTGAAAAATCATTGGAAAAACAAGTGTGATTTTAGGTAACTGCCATTTTAATACCAGTCTCTCTGGAAGCTGAGTTCAAATTATTGACTTTCAACCCATGTGGAGCCATTTTCTAATAAATGCAAACATTTTCAGGCAACCAGCATAGGAGACGCAGTTTGGAATAGCAACTGGGTAGGAACTCCGGTCTCTTTCCAGGGCTGCCTCATTTTAATCACTGCTACAGCCAACAAGAAGTTCTGCCTCACAGCTGGGAAATTTGTGTCTGTATCCAACAACACTATGGTCAATGTAAGAAAGTTATTTGCATCAAGAAATGTGTAAACTGAATACTTTATGTAGCAATGTGTGTGTGTCTGTCCATCCGCTTACAAATTTCATCTCTGAAAGTACTCATTTTATTTACATGAAATTTGGTATTGAGTGTTTGAAATAAAAATTTTGGCTTCAATTCAACATAATAACAAAAAAAAACATGATCATACAAACAACTGATAAAAGAAATAAAGCTGTCCCACTACATGCCAGATAGGCGCGTGGGGGGGATTCATTCTTGGCCTTGGCACTTCAGGGTGAGTGGTCAGCGTCACCCCCAACCGCGCTTTTCTCCCAGGATAGGACCTTGGTGCCCATCAGATAGGTGGCTAGGTGGGCCCCAAAGGCTAGAGGAAAAATCCTCTGCCCATCAGAAATCAGACCTCAGTCATCCAGTCCATAGTCAGTCACTATACTGAGCTACCCCGGCTCAGAAACAAACAACTGGTACATGTAACAATATATAAAACATTAAAATCTAAAACTCTTATTTTTCATATTTTCCAGCATTGTGTATGTTTTATGGAATAAAAGTAAAAATAATGTATAAAGTTGCACACCCCAACAATTTGAACTGGTGTACAACTTTCCATTCTTTTTCTTTCATGATTCTGGGCATATGTGAAAATAAATTAGTCTTTGTGTAACAAAACTTTACCACAGACATGGACAAACTTTAAGAGAGAACCACAATCACTAGCCAATGGCAATATATGCTTCAAGGTCATTTAGGGTTACACTTTGTATACCTTAATGTCACTCATACTGGAAGCAGCAGATTAATTTTACAAGTCAGGACACAGTAATTCAATAGTTATATTCAAAGCACCAAAACATTTCACACACAATATATTCCTCCATTTTCAGAAAGGCTATTGCTATTAATAGTGCAAATGTGCAAGTTCCAAACCATCAATATCCAAATTTAACAAACAGTTCTTCATGCCCACAGATTTTCAACCAGACAATGTCATTCTTCATGTTTCTCCTCAAGATGAAAGACAGGCCTAATCTAGATCAACATCAGGAATCAACAGCAACCTAACACAGGTAACACAACAGCAGCCATTCCCAGCAAAGCAAAATTTTCACACCAAAGTGCTGAAATCCCCATCCTTTCTGGTAGAACAGCCAGCTGCCTTCAGATTATACCTAACACCTAGACGTAAACGCAAACTGAGATGAACACATCTGGGCTCCAAGCAAACGAGCTGCACAACAAATAAGACGGAAGAGGGCAAGGATTAGAGACAGGAGACTGAGATCTGCTTGAAAGAATGGGCAGTCAAGTTATTTTGGTATATACAGAAGAAATGTCTTCATAATAAAGTCTGAAAACAGCTCATATAGCAATACCATAACAAACGTGGTAAATGAATAATTTTTCCAACCAGTATTCATAACAATCCAGCTACTAAAGTAATACTGAGTTATATAATTTATAGGACAAATAAATAAGTCAAGAATGTCATTGTAATTTCTCATTAAAAGTAATGTATGTACAAACACATGTAAATGTATTTATTTCTCATTACATTACCTGTATAAAGAATATATTCAATTATAACCAGCAGCCCACTTTTTTTAGTTTCAGGGCAAAAGAGAATATGGCTAAACCTTGCTAATCTACATTTTCTGGAGGAAAGAATAGTAAAGACACAATAATTAAAAGACTAGAGAGCTTCAGCTTTCTTTATTTGATACAATGCCAAGACATAACTTAACAAGGCAATTTTCTATAACAGGTGTTTTTACTTTGTAATAATAAACAACCTTAAAACATTTCTCCTTACTCAACATTTCCAGATGCAGTCATCCTCCCACTACTAGAATCTCTACCATTTACACAGTGTCAGCAAATAAACTAAGAAACAAGAAACTAGTGACCTTTGCAGTCACTGAGCTGTTTCTGCATGTGGCAGAACATTTCTTGAGAGGTGTGTACTTCTCCATCTTCTTTGTCAGTCTTAGCACCCAAATCCTGCTCTGATGTGTCATGTTTCTGTCTGATATCCAAAGACATTTGCTTTCATGGTCTCCAGATGACTGCAGGTGATGTACGCCGATGTGGCACACAAGCCAAGAATGTATATAAAACCCTCAAAAGCATTTTCCAGGCATTTAACAAAATATAAAAGATCTGAATGATCATCTGAGGTTCTCATCAAGGCTGCATTTCCAGAACAAAACACATGAGTCATTTTTTTCAGTAATGACTAACACAGCTCGATATTATACACTCCGTAAATAGTCACAATATTTGAAAACTGCCTTTTCCTGTTGATATGTTTCTATAGAGCCTGGGCGCATCAATCGTACATTTGTAATAGCTTGTTCTGGAGAATGGTCATAGAAATGAACCAAAAAACATGCAGCCATTACTCCAGTCCTTCCTTGGCCCAAGCGGCAGTGGACACCTACAGGCTGAGAAACAATTTGTAATTAATATAATCTCACCCCAAAATACAAAACAATACAGAAATAGTCATGCACACATCTCAGTAATGCTACCAGCCCATGGTTTTACAGACATTACATTATCTTTAGTCAATACCTCTCCTGTCAGACACCCTCTCCTCATTCCCTCCTGTCTTTTGCAATAGCATATATTTTTACCACTCCTGTCCATGAGACATAAATTTATTTCTATATCCATGAACACCTGTAAAAAGTGTGTGAGCATTCAGGAATTCCAATCATGGATAAAGGTTCACGTATAATGCTTTAATTTATAATAGGAATGAGTGCTTCTGAACTGGGAAGAATCACCAATATCAGCAATTTGTCACTGATGTTTTGTTATGTCAGGATAAGTTAAGAGTTCTGTTTAAATTATTTCTTATTATGAAAAGAAACATTTGCTTACAATGTTCCTTTCATTTTTCCTGTTTCCATATGCTGGGCATAAAATGTACTGTTTAGTGCAGAGGCCAACAGGTTGAAAACTTGGGATCGATAGCACATTATAGCTATGCATAATAAACTAAAGGTTACTGAAAGAATGCACATTTAGCAAGAAATATGATGTTCCAAGTGGCAGGGGCCCAAGAAACTTGTGAAATATTGACATTGGTATGACAGATATGAATATGCAAGTATAAGTATGTTGTTATTTGTTTAAATTTAAAGTTCTGCATTCATCGTGTTATCTTTCTACAAGGATATTTCAGTAATTCTGTTCTTATAATTCACTTAAGTTTTGTGCTGTGAAATCCTTCCTCATTCCCTTACACACGTGAAGATTATGATTCTGCAACATTCATACTGACATTAGTTGTGATATCAGTACTGATATGAAACTAGATAAACACTATTTTATAAACTTAAGAGGAAAGTGGATGTCCCAAATTTTTGCCAGTTTTATAAAATATAGTAATTTAATTTCAACAACTTCCAGTGTAATCTTATATATATTCACAGCATAAGTGACAAATACATAATTAATAATTATATATATATATATCACATTGATTTGTAATCCTACTTTATTACAATAGCCTAAATATATTTAAATGCTAACACGGCTAATAAATAACATTACATGAAACATCTACTCAAATGAATTACATGTATTTTAGTTCTTAGTTTATGGAAAATATTGACATTCAAGGTTCTAAAGAACACTGTATTAACCACAGAAGCTATTTGAAAGATTCTCATGGACAGTGAATTGAAAGGGATGTGAAAGGGGTCATAAACCACCCATAGGTACTAATTACTTCGTCAAGCTAGGCATATGAAAGAAACTTCAATCAGGGAAATCAAATTCCTGACTAAGATTCGATCTAAATATATTCTAAATACAAGCTGCAATGCGTTGCAAATAAAAACATTCTCAGCTGGTTGTCATGAGGTTAGGTTATGTGTGCTTAATTCCCTTCTTACATTTCTCTATCCTGCTACAAACATGATCATTTAAAAAATCGTTCATACTTAATCAAATAACCAAATAACAGGACGTTAAACTCAAATTAAGGATAACGAACACTTACCTGCTCTTCAGTTTTACACTTTAGACACACATCTATAAACTTCTTAATCTGACTGACTGATGGAGGAGAAAGATCCTCTATAGGAATTTCGGTCCACTTTAAATCTGAAAAAGTACGGATTGGTGGTGCCGACTCTGGAGATAAAGTCACAAGATGCTTGATGCCTTCTTTCTTGAGAAAACGAATATTGAAAAGTGTCTTGGGGCATGCCATTGCGGCCAGTTCATCTTTAACAATCCATGTGAAGTTGTAGGGTGGATGCACCACCTCTTCTTCGATACCTGACATGCTGCTGATCTACACACGAATATCCACTAAAAATTCCCCTGATATCCAACCTCTTCGACACCCCTTTGCATACTGGCGATTTATACATGCCTGAACTAAATTTAAAGGGTAACATTCGACGTCCGATCAATGGTTGCATTCTGCTTTCCTTGTAGCGTCCACGTTTCCACACCACATACGTCACCTAGCAGCGTAAATGACGTGTTGGATCGTGGTTACAATGGGTGTCTATCGAAGAGTACAGGGCCAAAACTGGCTCTTGCAGTAGATGAAGTGGTCGAAAAAGACGAAGGGTGGTGGTGGACGGAAAGAGGTTTGTAATAGGAAGCTGTGGTTTTGTGATTGGTTTTAACAATCCTATTAGTAGCGAGTGTAGTGGAAATTGATCCAGGTCAATCCAGCATGCTAGAAAAACTGATATTAGAATTTATAGGACGGAAGGAAGAAATGTTGAAATTAGAAGATTCGTGGAAAAGATGCAGAAATTAGATGCAGTTGGAACTGGACGAATTGTGTTAATGGAAATGAGAGACATAGGAAGAAAAGATAGGAAGAAATAATTTGAAATTTTGTTTTGTTTGGTTGAAAAACATGGAGAAATATATGAAGATCTACAGAGAATAATGAAACACTTGATGAAGGAAAAAATGGAGGTACAAAAATTCCAGGGACACGCAGACCATGCTAAAAGATTAAGATAGGGTAAAAGCCAAAGACCCTTATTTGAGAAGTTTACGACTTTTCCAAGAAAAAATAGAAATACTAAAGATACGAGCAAATTGGTGGGTCAAAGATTTGCGTGGAAGAAGATTATTCCAGAGAAGTAAGAGAAATAATAAAAGAATTTTTCCAATGCCTAAAAGACGCAACAAATACGGGAAAAAAGCGATTTATGAAGAACGAAGGTCAGTGGTGAACGGCAGTCTGGTAGATTACCGACGTTTCAGAGGTACTTCTCTGAAACGTCGGTAAACTTCTACCAGACTACACGGTGAAACAGTCCAGAAGAAAGCCATCTTCAGACTCACTGCCGTAAAAACCTCAAATCCTACGTAGTATAATGTTAGCTGTCGACAGTCATACAGTGACAAGAAGTAGCAGTGTGCACAACCCTGATGACGAAATGAGTCCCCGACCACACGTAATGAAGATAAGCGAATTCATAGAAACAAATCCAATGACAGTATTGAAGGGATGTGGTGCAATAACTGAACGGAACCTGCAAGATCCTTTACACCATACAACAGAACGGGAGAGGAAAACAGGCAGACTGCTGGAAACGGCGGAGTCCTCCACAGGTCCCTGTCCTGGGACAGCAAAATCCAATCACAATTGTGGGTGGAAGGAAAAGATAATGCAAGTTCTGTACCAGGGAATAAACTGTACGCGTTCCCTACCACAGACATTACCGATACAGGAAATGGGACGAGCCACTAAATACTGCCGCTGGGATATTATGTTTACAGTGTGGACAGTATATACGTACTTCCTCTGATCCCCATGCCTTTTACTTCTAACGGTTCTCAGATGCACAGATTTGCCCCGACTACAGCACAATTAGTATGACAAAGGGACAAAATAAGTTTTTTTTTCAGTTCTAAAGGAAATCTAGAAAGAAGAAAAAACTTAGCTTGCCTCATCTGCGCCGTTGACAAATATCCACAAACGTCTTTATCTGTTCTATTAATGGTAACGAGAACTCCTCTGCTGCAATTTAGGTCCACTCAAAATCTGGAGAAGCATATGGATACGGATATTGGTTACAAGATTAAATTCCCAAGAAAATAGACTCGCGGCAATTATTTTAGTGATGGTGATGGACTTTCAAGTTCCTTAACATCATGGAATTGCTTTACCTTTCATCTCGGTGTTGCTGCATTCCGCTGACACCAAATGAGTGCTTTTGTTAGGGTGCATATGCTAATTACATATTCTGTTGATGCGTACGTCTACAAATAATGATGTGTATCACCGGCACAGTTGCGAGAAATCGGACATGAAAGTTATCTATAATAATCCTGTTCTGTGGCTATGTCTTGAAAATCCTTCTAGCATTCTCTGCCAATCAGAATCCCGTAATATTTAACTATGTGGTCCGTGGACTGCTGATTGGATAATCACAACACAGGCCCCCCAAGTCAAGCATGTGAAATGGTAAAGTATTTATGGTTATCGGATATATATATGTATAATATGAAGATAACAGTCTTCATATTATATATACCGAGTAACTTCTGTTGGACGTCCCTGTTCATCGGGCAACACGTCATATCATAACTGAATCTTCCCATTAACAAATATAAGCCAAATATATTGCTACCGGATTGTTCAGTACGTGTATTTAGTATGTTGGCAATTTATGGTCATAAAAATATCTTGGAAATAGAAAATTAACTTGACACAACCTCTTCCAAAATATTAAAAACATCGATGTGCTTTAAAGCAGAATAATCATCTTCTATACGATTTGCAAAAGCAAATATACTTCTAACCTAACAAGCATTACTGAAATTTTGTAAACTACTAGTTTGTGGTCCTAGTTGATACATTAAAGATGTCTTACCTCCCAAAGTAGGTTAGCAGACTGTTGTTTTATACTGTCGAAGAAATCAAGATCCACTGGCACAACACTTGCAAAGCACGTAAGCATATATAGGTTCCCGCGCTCACACGACACTGAAAGATCTTAGCTAATGAACAGGCGGCCATATTTTCAAAGCAATTAAAATTACATATAAATAACAATTCTCCCTTCCAACACACACGTGATATATGTCATAACTGTTCATCCGTGTTCACGAAGGATAAATTTTTATCACTACATTTAAACCGGCACCAACAAAGAAAAACAGGAAAGCTAGCCCTGAAACTTATATCAAATCAGAACTATCTTGGAAGTCGACTGAGCACACTGGTGTGGCGATGTTATGAATTAAATGGTGTGACGTAATCCATCTGGATACTCACTTCAGTGGATAACTGTATTCTTAGAATGGTGGCTAAACATTGTAGCTACTGGATTAAAAACGTGGCATAGAAACAAAACCACAGCAATTAGCTGGCGGTCTTCTAGGTCATTGTAGCGTGTAGCTTGGTAGAACTTTACTTCTACCAGACTACACGCCACCGTGAGATCCTCAGCCTAAATTAGTATTAATTATGACTTACTTCCAAAGTCGTTGGATATCTGTTTCAATAAACTGATCACAAATCTCAGGCTGCGAATATTGACAAACTGTGACTGAAAAACCGCAAGAGAAACGTCAGGAAACATACTTTCGCACACAAAGCTTGAAACTCGCGCCCTCTGAACACGCCATCTTTCATTGGAGTCAAATATGACCCTGAAGATTTCTGTCTTCTGGGTTGTTGCACTGTGTAGTCTGGTCGATTTTAACCAACGTTTCAGAGGTCATACTGCCTCCGTCATCAGGGCGATGAAACCCTGAAATCTTACAAATATGATCCTGTTCAATATGACCAACTTAACGGCGCAAAATTTAAAATATTCCATGAATTTTCATTCCTATTAATTGGCATTTCCTTGCGTCACATTACCAAGTGTCAGACTTCAAATTTAAGTGGTACATGACGACTGGTGTGGAAGTTCTCTCTGTAGAGTTTCGTGCAGTTTACAGTAGTTCAGGCTTTAGCATGAAACCGGCGTAAGTTGTAAAAACTCAGTATATTCCTTTGGACAGATTGAACTGTAGTTCAGGAAAAAATGCCAATGATATTTATGCAGTACGTATGAATTAGACCTACCTTCGAAATACCGTTTTAAGAAATTCATATTTTTAAAGCATAATAAAGTCTTTCTTTGCGATCAGTTCTACACCCAAATTATATGCTGGAAGAGAAAAGAGGGTTCATGTACTAAGTTTAAAAAACAAAATGCCTAGTGACTAAGCTTTTTATTTAATTGATGTTTGTACTCTCTTTACCTCATTTTGTGCAACTGAGAGAGCTGCTAATAAACCTAAGTACTGTTTAAAGAATTGTGAGCAGATCTTTGCATTAATGAATTTACCATTCTAAATTATAAAGTTCCCTGGCATTGAGTATAATTTTTGAAACTAGAATCACTGAATTATTAAATGGTGTAAGTTTTGTAATAGATGAAACTGAAGTTCTTAACTTTTAGAAGATTGAAAATGAGGTGTAATTTGGAGAGCCAGTGGCAGGCCGGAAATTTATATGTTATTGTTTATTCAACTGACAAAAAAAGATTTTTTATTTTCTAAATCCAAATAGTGAAACCAAAACATTTAGGGACTACAAGTAAAAAAATGAATGAATGTGGGTGTTTCTGAATATTCCTGACCATAAGTTTATGCTCCCTTTTTAGGCGATACAAGCTTTCATCAAAGAAAACGCCTGTAAAAGTACGACCAGGCTCAAAAGATCTTGTGAAAGTATTCTGCCGGATAAGACCACTTCATAATAATGAAGAATCCTGTGTTAAAGTGACATCACAAACAACACTTTCACTTCTCCCACCAGAGACAAGAGGTAGTCATCGTCTGGCAAATTGTAAAGAAATCCACCACACATTCAAATATGTGTTTGATGCCAAAGCCACCCAGAAGGAAGTTTTTGATCATGTGGCCTTACCATTGGTAGAGAATCTAATCCATGGCAAGAATGGCCTGCTGTTTACATATGGAGTTACTGGTAGTGGTAAAACTTTCACAATGGCTGGAGAGCCACATAATGGAGGAATAATGCCACGATGTTTAGATGTCATTTTTAATAGCATATCCAGTTATCAAGCCAAGAAGTTTATTTTTAAACCCGATAAAATGAATGACTTTGATATTCAGAGTGAGACAGATGCTGTACTAGATTGCCAGAATGAAATACACTGTGCTAGATCACTAAAAACACTGAGGAAGTAAGTAGAACAAGATCACAAAATGTAAATAGGGTACTGAGAGTCGACCATGTGAGGATAAAGGTTTTTTTTAATATGTATAAATTATAAAGTATGTGGATTTCTGTTGTTACAAAGAAGTCCATGAACAGCATGTAAGGTATGCAAAACACTGAAGATTTTATACATGCAATAACAATTGTGTTTGAGATATGTCTAGAATTAAATGACCACTAACCTTTTGCTTGTGTGATATTCTGATGTAGTTATGCTATAACCATAGTCAGTAGTTGTGCTATCAATAAAATGCTTTCTCTTGTATGTGGATACACTTCCATGCTAAAGCGTTTCAGCAGCATAGTTGTAGTGGTGTTAAGTTCTGTGATGGACATCGAGGCTTACTATCTTAGATTCATTTAGGTATATTAACAATGCTTATTCATTGCTGAAAGTTTACATTCAAGAATTCCTGTTGTCTTTATTGTGATGTAATGGTTATTTTGATTCTCTATCATTGTTGCATATATTCTGAGGTAGTGTATATAAATAATTATTGATTTTTGTGTTTTTCATTCTTGCCTTTATTATATGGCCATATTTTGTCTGGTGGCAATAGTGGTATTTATTGTTATTATTATTGTTCAGTGTATAGAATAGAGTAGAGTAGAGTTTAGTTTATTTACATTCCATAGATCCTTCTTAAGACCAAAGGATGTAGAACATGTCATTTCATACAATATACATACACTTCAGAACCTTCAACACAAGTACAAAAATGTGTTTCACATATCAATGTACATAAATTTCAGATTCTGCAATACAAGTATGAAAAATAATATTACAAATTAATATACATAAACCTCAGAATTTTAAATATAAATACAAAACTTGCTTTACATATACGTAGATTATGGATATAAAGCTTAAACATTATACATTTATTAGTTTTTGCCTGTCATAGGTTTTTTGTTGTTGATAAACACAAATAAAGGATGTGAATTTAATTGAGTCAAGTGTCTTTACAGGGTCATTTGTTTCAGGAAAGAATCAGATGTAGACTTAAGCCAGCGGATACCAGATGGCACAAAGATTGAAAGTGTTGTGGAAGATAACTCTTATGCTGTCTTTGTAACTTACGTTGAAATTTATAATAATGCTGTCTATGACCTTCTAGAAAATGTCCCTGAGGATATTATAAGATCAAGGTGAGTAATTCTTGTTGGTGGAGCTCTGTTTTATCATCAGTGTTGTGTTGACTTTGAATCATTAAGTAAAATCTTCACTTGACCATAAAGCCAGGCTTTCTCTTGTTTTCAATATTG
This sequence comes from Zootermopsis nevadensis, assembly GCF_000696155.1. The sequence goes on from NW_019061343.1 coordinate 52,380, forward strand.
CTGTTCTTCCGGACATCTTCAATTGTTTAAGATCTTAAAACAAGACCATATCTTTTGGTTTATTTTGTATTTAGATGGTTGTATAAAATGCACTTAGGGCTCTCTGTTCAGTTGACGGTACTGTAGACTGAACAATCCTTGCATACCAGTGGAATATTTCTGTTGCTATTTTAATTTAATCCATAATTTTTTATAAAAGTTTCTGTTCATTTACTCACAAATAGATTCATGTATTCCTCTGAAAGATTGGTTCCTTGATTTATGTATCATCACATACACTGACTCTGATGCTTTTTGAAACTGTAACTTAATGTATTTATAAAAATGTTAAAATATTCAAAACAGAATATGTGTGTTTACAAATATTTCAGCATGCTATGTGATTTGAATATTGTCTTACAGGCAGTTTCAGTCAAAGATTGTGAGAGAGGATGCAAGTCACAACATGTATGTACATTCTGTGACAGAAATAGAAGTAAAGTCAACTGAAGAAGCATTTGATGCTTTCAACAAAGGACAAAAGAGGAAAAGAATGGCTATTACTACTTTAAATTCTGAGTCTAGTCGAAGCCACTCAGTCTTCACTATCAGATTAGTGCAGGTCTGTGCTAGTTCTAGACAGTCATTAATTTATAACAAATATTCTTAAGGTTTAAGTTGCTCTGTATGAATATGTGCTTTGATTTTAGGCACCACTTGATAGTCAAGGAGAACATGTTTTTCAAGACAGGAAGGCTATGTGTATCAGTCAGCTATCCTTAGTGGACTTGGCTGGGAGTGAAAGAACAAATAGAACAAAGAATAGTGGGCAAAGGCTTCGGGAAGCAGGTAAACTTGTTTATTTGCATGTAGAATTTACATATTTGTCCAAATTTATTTTGTTCCCCTGTTTTGAAATGTTATATTGAAGAAATAATCTTTTGCACATATAATTTGTTCACATTTTATTGAACACTTTCTAAACACTTTGAAGTCTATCACTGAAGTTCTTTTTACATGTAAATTTTACAGAATCTATTGAAAAATGTACACATATTCTTTATCCCATGATCAGAGGAGTAAACAATCACCCCTACCCCCTCTTGTACTAAGAAATGAGGTCTAACACTACTAGTTGCAGAAACATGAACCTCCTTGCAAAATATTGTTAGTTGCCTGTATTAATATATTTCAACACCAAGAAACAAAACAGAAAAACATCTGTAAACAAAATAATATTTTGCTGCCTTTGAGACATTGGCATGCACTGTCACCTAGAAACATGCCATCAAAACTAATATAATCAGCAGCATGGGCCAGTGAAAAGGGCTTCATCTGTTCCAGCAAGTGACTTTTCCTCATGTTGGACAGATGTGGACAAAACATTGCAGTCAAGTGTATTTTATTAAGGAGATCCCAGGCTGATATACTGACTTTCGTTGAAGTTTTTGTGCTTTTCCTCAGTCCATCCAAGCAAATCCCAGGATATTACCTTATATTAGGTCATGATCACTTCTGTCAACATCTTTTCAAATTCATTATTCCTTGTTCATCCTTTGGTGCTGTATCTTCTAATATATTGTGAAAGTGTCTTTAGACTACAAAAGTGGATTATACAAATAATCAGTGGTGTGGGGAGATATACATCATATTGACAACTGTTTAAGGATTTAAATATATTCACATTAGCATGCATGTATATAATTGAAATAATATTCCACATAAAGCTGCATATAGATAAATTAGAACAAAACACTGAAATCCATAACCATAACACAAACCAAATGTTGGACCTCCATGTCCAGTTCTGTAGAAGGAATGTTCTCAAGAAAGGTGTAGTGAATATAGGAATAAAACTATACAATAAATTACCAAGTCAAATTAGGAAAGTGGAGAAAATGAGGACATTCAAATACGAGCTGAGGTCCTACCTATTACAACATACATTTTATTCGGTAGATGAATACATGTCATGTAAATCAGAAGAGAGTATTTGAGTAGTGCATTCTATGAATTGTATTTGTATTGTGTGGTAATATTGATATAACTTGTGAGCTATGTATTTGAAAGATGTATCCTATGTCAATGTTTTGACCAAGAATAAAATTAAGTTGAATTGAACTGAAAGTAAGTCGTAATTTATCTATTGTATATAATGGGTGGTATTGAGGAGAGTCAACGAGCAAAGAAACATTCTGCAAGCGATTACACGAAGGAAAGCTAACTGGCTGGGACATATTATGAGAAGGAATGGGTTACTGAGTGATATCATCGAAGGCCAGGTTGAAGGAAAGCGAGGACTGGGAAGAAGACTGATACAGCTAACCGACGACCTTAAACAAGGAAAGAAGATGACGTTCCAGGAATTAAAGCGAGAAGCCGAGAATAGGGACAACTGGAGAGCTCTTTTTGGGCAGAGCAATGGACCTGTCGTAAGACAGAACACTTAATAATAGTAAGGGACTATTGGAAGACCTAGATGTAGATGGAAGATTATATAAAAATTAATGTTAGAGAAAAAGAGTGCTAGATCATTGGATAGATTTGTTTGGCCAGTATGTGGATTAGAGGCTGGATGTTGTGAAACTAGTAATGTGCCTGTAGGATCCATAGAAGGTAAGTAAGCTAAGCAGTTATTAATTTCTCTATAGTGGCTGAGATTGGATTTATAGAGTTAGTTATTTCCTGCTTCAGTTAGTATATAGTCACTTTCTTTATGCTATCTGCCTTTACTTGTAGGGAATATCAACAATTCCTTAATGACTCTTAGAACATGCTTGGAAATTCTGAGAGAAAACCAATTGTATGGAGCCAACAAAATGGTGCCCTACAGAGATTCAAAAATGACTCTCTTGTTCAAAAATTACTTTGATGGAGAAGGTCAAGTGGAAATGATTGTGTGTTTGAATCCCAGTATTGAAGATTATGATGAAACAGTTGTAAGTAAAATTGTGATAGTTAAAGAAATTTGTGTATTGTATTATGAATTTTTCCACACTCTGTTGTCATCTGGCTAACTTATGGATCCATAGAATGTAATAAAAATGTGTCAGTCCATATTTATTCTTGAAATTGAAAGTATATGAAACAATATAAATTGTCAGCTGTCTTCCTACTATTTGAGATTTGTAGCACATCTCTGCCTCAGCATTCCTAAGGAATTCAGTCGCCAACCTCTAAATTATATCCTCTTCCATGGTGCTTGGCCTATCACAAGGGAAAGAAAGAAACATTTGGTAATTACAAAATAGTTATTTCTGCATTTGTGGGAAAAATGTTGCATTATATGAAAACTGAAATTTGTTGAATGGCAGCAGTCCATGGAGCAGAAGCTGAGAAACATTGAATTGGACAATTAAATGAAATCACTGTTTCCACTGATTTCAAACAACCATTTCAGTCACTGTGTTAAGTTATGGTACTAAACCCAGTTACAGTTTTACATATGTACATACATGTAAGCAATTCTTGGTGAATATTTCTTTAAATTACATGCTTAATTCACTCCATGACTTGTGTGTTACAGCAAGTAATGAAATTTACAGAAACTACACAAGAAGTTCAAATATCACAGCCTGCAATCAGGAAACTGGATTTTGGATTGGCTCCTGGCAGGAGGAAAGCAAGCCATGTAAGTTCTGTTGGGTGTGGTAGTGTGTGATTTGTTTACTGTCAATATTAAATCACATATAGGTACATAATGAGTAATGTGGTGTGTAATGGTAGATAAAACATATCCTTTCAGTTTTTTTCCCATTATGAACTAGAGGCATGCCATACCTTTCTTCATGCTGTAGTAATTAAATTTCGTACATTTTGTTTAATTTTGCTTTAAAAATGTTTGAATCTGAAAACTGGATTTCATTATTAGCTGGTTATCTGAATTATTTTGGATTCTGAATTATGAAGTTAGCTCTAATTGTTAATTTTTTCACTCTGGGAATATGCCAGAATTTAAATGGTTGAATCTGCATATGTCTGGGTCTGAATATAAACTGGTATCTGGTAAAAGTTAACAAAATTACATAATTTAGATTAATGTTACTGATAAACTAAACTGCAGTTTGTTTTAGTTGGTAATATTACAAGTATTTTCTAAGGATAATTGATATGTGTCCAAATAAGATATTTTGCTTCCAAACTTCAGATCTTCAAACAAGCCTTGCAGAAGATGGAAGATAATGGTCATAAGGAAACTTCAGATATTGACGTTGACATTGGCATTGTGTATAGGTGGGTTCCAAAACAAGTTTGTTAAAAGCTTTCCTGACTGCCTTGTTACAATGGCACCAGCCACTTTTATTTTTCATTTTTTGAGCTCTATAGTAGAATGGTTAATATTCTTGTGGAGTATGGTCTTCTGGATTGTGACACCATGTAATCATGTAGATAATTCCTGTATTTTGGAGGAGCATAGGTAACCATCAACAAGATTATGTTGTATCACAATACACATTTCTGCTTCTGTGAAACCTATATACAGTTAACATACTGATTACTTTGACAAACCTAGTACTGTTTTATACAACTATACTATTCAGTGTCCTCTTTCCCAGTTCTGCTTTCTAAAAGATAAAAGCAAGGACAGAATTTAAAAATATGGCAGTCAATGTGTTAAAACAATGGCAGTCAATGAGAGTAACCTGTATAATATGAGAAATGGATATTTAAACCCCTATAGGACTGCTGGTCAGATTTTAGCTCGAGAGATAATAGTTTACTGGTGATGCACAAACAGCTGGTCTGCACATAGGCCATGACAGGCAAATGATAGAGATTCTGTTACTCAAATTCCAATGTATGAGACTTACTTTAATATTTAATTTGGGAACTTCAGGCTAATTCTGTATTCCACTTGTTTCATGTGCAGTTTGTTACCTGCACTTCCTTGCTTGGAACTAACTGACCCCAGCATGGATACACTAATTAAGGACTTGGCAATGTTCCTTGAGTTACGCATGAACAGGAAAAATATTTTACTTAAAGACTGGCATCAAAAACGTAAGTACTGGATTTTACCATTGTTTATTTCATTTATATTTAATATTATTAAATGCTCTTATATTAAGTAAATTCATTATTTATTTAGTTATAGGAAAAATGATAGCAAGTAGAGCAAAATATTTTATTTGTTTATAATTTTTGACTAACTCTGTGAAGCAGAGTAAGTCCTTCCATTAGTAGCTGACAGTCACTCAATAAGTTCTCCAACCTTTATAGAAGCCAAGGTTAATTACTATGTTAACACAAACTCACCATTGGACCCTTCTCATTGACAGATGATTCCAGTCCACATCTTCACATGCTGTTAAGAGCCTTATTAATATTATCCTCCCATCTGCACTGAGGTCTTCCAGTCTTCCCTTAAGATATTCTGAATTCTTTTTTACATTTATGTAACTTCTGCATTCCCCACATCTTTCATGTTTTATACTACATGACCTGTCTACCTCATTCTCTTTAATTTGCTTACCATTATATATTTTGTGGAGATTGCAAGTGATGAAGCTCTTTAATACTCAATTTTAGATATTTTGTTTGTACAGTTGTTTCATTTTATTACTTAACTGGGTTGTCATAAATTGTTTTTATAGATCAAGACTTTTATAAAAGGTTAACGGAAGTAGAGAAAGAGAAATTGTTGGCTGAACAGAAATGCAGTAGTTTGAAAACTGCTGTAGAGCAAGGAAGGAACAAGGTAAGGAATAATCATCTCATATTTAATTCGTTCTTATTCTTGTATCTTAAATGTCAATATATGGGAAGCCCTAGCCCCACGTGTGTGAACCTAAAAATCTTTTTCACTCCTCCCAGTCTCATTTGTGTTTAATTTCATCCACTTGATTCAACCCAACATTTACAGTATTGTGTGTAATAATTCTGTTGGACTTATCTTTTATAAATTATACTTTGAAGGTCTGGCTTGTATCCTTTTTCAACTCATTTTCAAATTTCTCTCTTCCTGTTTATGCTCTGTTACTAAAAGAAGTTCATATTGGCAGCCAGAAGTTTACTTTTGTTCTGTGCTTGTTTGTGAAAGTAGTGGGGATACACAGAATGAAGTAAAACCTGCTTGTATCACAGGAATGGTATGTCTCTGTAGTGTAAGGGAGCTGTAGCCAAAGCATTCAGGCAAGGGCATATTGTTATAACAGTATGGGAAGAAATAGTATTTATTTTATTAAATACTTTCTTTAATAACCTGTTAAAAATACTGTATACATGAATGTAGTTGAACATTGTGTGTTCATTTCCTATGGTGATTTCAGCAGAAAATATTCTCTGAAATGAATGCTTGCAATATGGTGTCTGTCTGTTTCTCTGCTTTTCAGATAAGTGCCCTAGAAGCAAGACTTGTTGGTTATGAATCATATGTGATGAATCTTGAGCAACAGGTAGAAGAGAAGGAAGTCACTCTTGTTACACTGAAGCAAGAAGTAAGTATACTGTAGTAAAACATATCTAAATAGAACCTATAGTGAATGGAAACCCCTCTTTACCAAAAAATGTTTCCAGTCTCAAGAATACCCATTTAAAGTTTTTCGTGATAAATGGAAATAGTTCAGAACAGTAACAGAAATTTAAAACAATTTAACACAAAGTAATCTGCTTCAACATGTATTGTTTTCCATTAATATAATTTTGTTTTGTTTGGGGTTTTCTGAAAATTAATTTAACTGGACTACTAGAAAACCAAAAGAATCATGTACTGTTGTCACTGCAGTCAGCACTCTGATTATTACTTTGTTAATATATTTGCATTATTGGCATTGTATTTCGTTTAAAGTTGAGGTGTAACGGTCCATGAATAAGTAATTCATTTAGAATTTCAAGGTCTAAATTTAGAAATTCTAATTTTTTGAATTTTTAATCTGGCAGGAATGGTTACAGAATGTGTGGCAATTAATGCATATATCACATTCTATAAACACATAATTTTGTCTTTACTTCAGCTTGAAAATCAAGAAATTCTTTTACAAGAACTTCTTGAAAAAGAACGGTTGAGAAAGGAGTACAGTGACAGAACTGAAGTTGATAAAGATAAGAATTCATTCTTTACACTGAAAAACTTGAAGGAACAAGAGTCTGTGTTAAAGGTGAGACTACACAGAATAAGACATATAATTTTAATACTGTAGATTTTGCAGACAAACATACTTCCGTATTCCTTTTCTGTCTCTTGTAAGTGCGCGTGGGTTTCTGACTGGCTGAGTAGAGCTTTGTAGAGTGGGCATTATCACATCGACAACAGTTCTTTGACCAACTTATTCTCTTGTTGAGTGTATGTGACTTACCTCCACACTCTCTACATTTATTGTATGGTGCTTAGGTAGAAAGAAAGTATTGTGTATATCAATCCTTTCCCTTTGCTATATCCTACTTACTTCAGTTTAAAATCTATATACTAAATACAGTAAGCATTATGATTTACCTTATGATGAAACCATCATCCTGTGTTATCAGTGTATTGTGAGCATCAAAAGAATTTTGTAAAATCTTTCAATTACTTCCAGACCCAAATGAGATATCAAGAGCAGAAGTTGAGGAAGGTGAAACAAATTTTGACAGAAGATAGCTGTTTGTCCACCCATGCTCCTAGGCAGTCTACAAAATCTTTGGCTATTATTTGCAAACCCCCAGTTTTAAAAACAAATATCAGCTCACATGTATTCTCATCCCAGAGCTGTAAAAGGGTATGTACAAAAGCATACAAAATGGGATATTGTATTTGTGAATACTGTAGGCAGAGAGATATTAACAAAATATAAGAATATCATTATTGTGATCCGAATAAAAAATAAATTTTGTATGTGAAATTTGCATAAGCATATGCCTATTCATTTATGTAAGAACACTGTCATGAAGTCATAAAATAGCTGTTCATTAATTTCTTATTTGGTTCATTTTATAAATTTGTCAGCATGCTTTTGGTCTTTTTGAGAACTGAGAACTGTTTCTGCATAAAAATCTAAAATGCATGTGCACATTTAGCACTTTTAAAGGCCAAACTAAGCATAAAGAAAACAGCACCATGTGACTGTAACCTGTAGTATGATATACTACTAATTAAGGTAAACATCTGTAAGAATCTGTTTTTATTTGTTACAACAGGGACCAGCTGTAAGTAATCGAAGACATAGACGATCTCAGTCAGCAGGAGATGGGACATGGTTGGAGCACAGGCCAGTTCCTGCAATTGAACTCAGTACGCTGATGCAACCGCTTATGAAACGGTATAAATCTGTTACAAAATTGACAGACGTGAAAGATATTGCCAATTCTAAAACATCAAAATACTGCCTAATGACTCAAGAACAAGATTCAAGTGGAGAACTGGAAACACACCTCTACAAGGTTACTGGCTTGATTAAAGTTGGCTGTGTATATGTATAGAACAGAGCTACATGACAAAGACATGCACAGGCATTTTACTCTTCATTTTTGTCAAAGTCAAAGCTTTATAAATATTAGGAATTCCAAGTCCATACTATGGTAAGATGTTCATATAAAGTGAAAATTCCCTGTACCAGCCACAATTGTCATAATCATTGTTATGTGCAGACTGAATCCTGCCCTGTAAATGCCTGATTTAGAAGTGAATTGCTTCACCCTTAACAAGTGGGTATAGACCAGGATCCTCACAAGACCATAACTGGATGCATTAGTAACAAAAAAGTTTACTTTGTCATTGTTTGTCAATAAGTGGTTTCTTTTCAGGCTGATGTTGTTCCTACTGTTGGAGGTGGTGCACAAGTCATCTTCAATGACGTTGAAACACTGAAGCAACAATCACCAACTACAACCCCATCTCGAAAACGAAGTGCTTCCACTAGCAAGTTAAAAGATACAGAAGCTGAATGTGCAATGTTCATGGAAGGACACAAACGAGCTAGACACTGACCTTTTGAAATCCTAATTTTATGAAGTAACATAACAGATAAACAATGACATTATTTGCATGCTTAAATTGTACTCTAGTATGAACAGGGAGACGAATGCATGTCTGGGGGGGGGGGTTATTTTCTATAATTCTTCATAATAGCTAAAGTTCTATGACTTTGTAAAAATTATAGTGTTACTTTTTGGAACATTATATAATATTATCTCATATTTTGGTATTTCACTATGCATCTTGTTCAAATTTTAATGTTATTATGTATATTATTTAGCCTGTTTGTATACTCATTGATCCTCAGGTTAATATAATCATCTATTTTTATACATGTGTTTAATAGGATTTTAAATTAAGACCTGATTAATATTGCAAGGAATAAATTATTTATTGTAATGTAATCATGTAACTGTGATTGTGTATGTGTCAATGTTAAAAGCTACATCACAGCAAGGGGAAATGTATTCCATTTTATACTTATTAATGATGATAATAATAATGATAATAAGCTGAGAATATTTCTATTGTTTTCCTCACTACTCCATGCCTTCTTCTTTATGATTTATTGTAAAATTAGTGTGTCCTTAAAATTTCAGTAGCATATCTTTAGTCACATAAAAATGAAACAGGTACATACAGCTAATTCATCCAATGAAGGGTCAGGATTTCTTTGAAACCCTAAATCATTTGATATGAAGCTTTCTTAATGTCTAAATATAATGAATTATTCTCATTCAATGTGTGTGACTGTTGCATATTGTTATAAAGCGAAAACTAAGGCATGATATGGGGCAAATATAAATTCCTTGTGAGAATTGTAGAAACATACTCATTTTCACTCTGAAGACAGAAGTACTACTCTGACGTTGATCGCATCTGTCATCGGGGATGAAAGTCTTTGAAGGTTAAGGAGTAGTTTAACCGCTTACACCCTCATAGCCGTATTTTCATATAAACGATTCACAGGTGGCGTCATATTCGGCACGGTGGTACCTTGCCCTCCAAGTGCCCTATAAGTTCTTACTTAACATTTGAGGTGTAATAATCTGTGACTTTGTATTTGGAAAAGTGGTGGCTATTCGTTGTCTTCTTCTTCTTCAACTTCACGGTTTAGACCTTTGGCCTGTTCCGTCTTCAAGGGTTATATAGTTGCGATATTATAGTGTGGTCATAAATATTCATCTACACAAAGTTTGGTAGTCAGAATGTCATTAACTGTTGTCGCAAGTTCATCAAGTCCACCAATTGGTAAGGAAAATCGGATGCACAGTGGTGTTTATCACTTGCATAACTTTAGAACTTTATGAAGTACCGTCATTCCACATGACAGAAGTTTCCCCATTTGGTGTTGTGTTCGATTATGCATAAAAGTGGGATCATTTTTCGTGTTTTGATCTTCTTAACCTGCCCACTTTAAGACAAAAGCAAAATACTGAAAGGAACTTGTTATTGTAAGCCAATCTAACCTACATGCACCACCCTTATCCTTTTTATCACTGATTAAAATTAACATATTGTTTTCTGTGTCGAATTGAGTCGGACAGTTTTTATTTGTAGGTTAATTAAAGCTGGATTCTTTCAGGTTGTTTGTTAGTTGCGAATTTTATTAAAGATACCACTCCTGTTACAATAAAATGGGGAAGCGATACTACTTTACAAGTAACAAGTGACATCTCCTTCAATACAAGTTCTACTATCAGCCGATACCTTGCTCGAATTGCAAGTTCATATGGTTTGTATGGAAGTACTGTGCTTGAGCGAACTGAGGTAAATCCTTGTTCTTTGCACTTAACATTCTTTACTTTCTTTTTACAAATTCATACTTTAGTTGAACACTACAGAAAGTGGTCCAGTACAAGCTGAAGTTACACCATCTGGAGGAGTGAATAATATTACTTTTAAACACAAGGCAACAGCTAAGCTGACATTTAAAAACAGAATTGAGGGTATTTGAAAATGGGGTACTGTGGAAAATGTGTAAGGGGGGTAGGAGAATGGAGTAAACTGCATAATGAGGAAGTTCATAACGTTTACTATTCATAAAAATTAAGATGATTGCATCAAGAAGGATGAAGTTGGTGGGACATGTAGTACACATGGAAGAGATTAGAGATGCATAAAAATGTTGGTTAGAAAACCGGAAGGGAATAAACAGTTTGGGAGACTAAGATGTATGGGGGCGGGGGGGGGAGGGGATAATATTAAAATAATTCCTGAAGAAATAAGGTATGGGGGTTTAGACTGGATTATCCTGACTCAGGATAAGACTCATTGGTACAGTCTTTTTGAATATACAAAAGGACAGTGATCTCTGGAGTTTGCTAATAATCATAGTTAAAAATATTGTCTTACAGATTGATCATTGGTTGACATTCAGCATTGGGCCGTTGTTGTGTGCCAAAGAATTTGAAGAAGCAGTTCTATACCTGAACAAAATTCTTGGCCCCATCACATATCTTGTTGCTAATAAACTCACTATTGCTGATTTTGCAGTTTTTGGTGCATTATATTGTAAGTACATGTAAAATTGCAAAGCACATATTTAGAATTTTATAATGACTTTGCTAAATAATTTGATGACCAGATATTTTCCAGTAAACAAACTCCTATTGTATAATGTTATGTAGTCTTATATATCTGATATTGTGCAATGACCAATTGAGATCAGAAGTTAATGGAAACATAACACAGTGGCAGTTTTCGAATGAAATATTTGTGCTGTATGAGTGTATTTATTTAAACTAATAACACAAGACTTCTTTCTTCATTGCATAAAGGGTTTGGTAGTTTTCCTCTTACTGCAGTGGTTATATTTATTTATCTAACAGGTAGTCAGCAATGGGATTCTTCAGTTGTAAATGGAAAAGCTCCAGGAAATGTAATCCGTTGGTACAATTTCATAAAATCATTAGGCCACGTCCAAGCATTTCTTACATCTCTTCCTGATGAAGCAAAGCCCAAATTGGGTATCACTGATCAGGTTGTGGGTAGAAGTGGGAGAAAGGAAGAGGGAAAGTTTATGGAACTACCAGGTGCTGAGATGGGAAAAGTGGTTGTAAGGTTTCCACCAGAAGCCAGTGGGTAAGTAAAGTGGCAAAAATTGCAGTCTTCAGTTTTGAATCTGTGAAGA